>VZTO01003813.1:75048-117027 GCA_013400615.1 Syrrhaptes paradoxus
AAAAAAAATAAAGTTTGTTTTGCTCAGTGAAGACAAGCCTTTTGATTCTTGATTAAATTTGCAATCTAGTTCTTTTAGTAAAGTGTTTAATCTAGTTTCTGCTACACAGAAAAATAAACCCAGTAATTTATTCCTTCTTTACCTAGATACAGCAGTAGCTTTAAAAATGTAGAGAATGATATTTCATTGTACTTCTCTGTAATGGAGGGATGCTTTGATTCAATTTTCATAAGACCAAGACTACTAACCCAACCTGCAGCATTTTTCTCCCTTTTTGCTCTGTTTTCCAGATGTTATCTTCTACCCTGGCAGTATGGCCATTTCCTGTCATAGAAGCACAGGAAAAGGAGGAAAACAAATGCAAAATTTCCTGTTGAATGATTCAATTCACCTGGAATAACATTTGAAATAATGAGAGCAGTCTTCCATTAGCAAAGCTCTGCCCACACTATTTAAACTAAAATGTATCTTGTGGAACTGCAGGCCTGTATGCTTGGAAAGGTAAATGAAAACTTTCCAGAAAAATTGGGTTTCCTGCCTAGAGGGCACTGAATGTGGAAATACCACAGGGATACCGTGCGGAATACCACAGGGATTTATAACACTGATGTCCAATATGAGAAAGGACTAATATATAGGTTAGTCATCAAAAAATTCTGCAACTGCTTCAGTGCCCGCTGTTAGTGCATTAAGCAGTTTCCCAGGGGCCTGTCACCCATCTCCAGATGATGGTAAATTTTGAATTATTTTTGAAAGTGATATTGAATCCTGCTATTTCCATTTAATTTCCAAAAACAGTGAAGTTGCCATGTTAAGCTTGTAAAGATTAATGTCCTGAATCAGGTCTTACTGAATACTCAGTTTCCTCCCAAATGACTGATTCATGTTCCAAAATTTAAGTGGTCACAAGCACATTATTTGATGAAATGTTATAAGGTCAGTTGCATAGTCTATGACTGCCAGCCTGACAGACAGCAAAGACAGTGAACGTGCCTTCATTCCCATTAGTTTTTAATATAAATGGTCTCAAATAGTCATTCTCATAGGATTAGTTGAGCCAATAGTCCCATTGCAACCAGTGGATCAACTGGTTTTAAATGGGTATGTGCATGACAAGAATCTGATCACCCAGAGATATTATTTCTGGGGTTCACAAAGTTTTTTTCACTTTACTCTGTCGGTGTAAAGTGATGCAAATGTCCATCATGAGACCTCAAGAGAGGAATCAAGGCAGCAAGAGGAAGGAAGCCAGGCAGAGATGTGTCTGTTTAAAAGTGTTCTGCTGAAAACTGAGTGATGCCTTTCTGGCTCTGAAGGCTCATTGCAACAGACAGCATGTGTTTCTAGAGTCCTCTGGAATTTTAAACTACTCTAGAGTAAGTCTGATCCTCTAGACTATCACATATGGGACCAGCTCTCGAGTGTTGGAGCCAGAAATTGTGAAAAAGAAGCTTGCAAACTGGTGCCAGGGAGCACCAGGATATTCAGCCAGCATCTCTGCAGGGTTGCTGTGGTGCCTGCTCTGAGCTGAGGAAAGGGCTGGATTATGGTGGAGGGCTCCAGCCCACCCCAGCTGTGCTTTCTGCACTGATGGGCCCAAGATATATATTTGTTATTCTGATCCCATGCTTCATTTAGGACAGAAAAGGTATTGCTATTATAGCTCATTAGTTTTATCCTCTTATAACACTGAGAATTAGAGTATGCCTGACTTTCTGGAGACTTTTTTTTTAATCAGTTATAACTGCTAGATTCTTCCAGAAAAAAACTTAGTGGTATAGAGTGACCACTCGTTCTCTTTCTAGTGTTTAATTTAATGTGCTGTATTTCAGCATTGCTACACTCAAAAAATATTTCACATGTATAATGAAAGAACCTTTTGTGTCTGTGATATGTATGTTAAAGCAGAAATAACTGGCAGGTGCCAGGCTCATTTTACAACAGACATTGGGAAGCTGGGTCAGATCTGGATAATTAGGATGAACCTTGATAGAATTCTACCATGTAACAAGAGTAAACTCAGTCCTTAGCTAGTCCCACAATCCCAGTTGAGACCTCAGGGAATATGAAATTTGCCTAACGTTTCTTTCCCTCAAAAAAATGCTGTACAGCTCTGCCTAGCAGCCCACCTACAGTTCTGACTTAGTTCGGCAGCACCTTTAGTGTTTGGAGATCAGCTCAGAAAGGGTCATGCAGGTGTAACTTGTTAATCTGTAAAACTTGAACAGGAAGTGTTTCCACGACAGTGCGGGAGAGTTGTCCTGGGAAATAACCAGGGTGTCAGCTGGGTTTATGTAGAGCACTGTAAATCCTGGCTGCTGTGTACCCATGTAGGAGACCAGAGCTGAGAAAAGCCTGTGAACTGGTTCTCCAGGAACTGCCTTGGAAATTATTTTGTTGTGCTCCAACTTTTTGCTGTTCGGAACAGATGGAATGGAAACGAAATTCAGGATGGGACTCAGATGAAAGAGATTTTTTGTTGTCTGGTGACTGTTCAGCTTGCAGTTCGCTGTAATTAGCTCTATTGTCCCCCGATTAGCAATTGCTGGCCTCCTGCCACTCTTCTTCATAAAGATAATATTAAAGAACCGAATTCACGTGTAGCCTGCTACAATCTCAGGGATGGCAGTGTGGGCTCTGCTCAGAAGCTACTTATATGAAGTTTTGTAAAAAAAGAAATATCTACATAAAGGACAAGAGGGCTACAGGTAAGAACTGCTGAAAGAGTGGGGCAAAACAAACTGAGACTTGCCACCGCTATGTCTTACTGGTACAGTTGGTATTCCTCTCTAGTTTCAGGCTTTGCTTTTGCATGCTGGGAAGGTTTCCAGCACTAGAATCTGTGGCTGGGGACTTGACAGTTGCATTTCATCTAGGCATCATTTAATCTTTTGGTTCCTTGCTTCAGTGATGGCGTATCTCCAAAAGGACCTTGGGTGCCATTCATGCATCTATGCATTACTGGGTGGTCCACCAAGAAACTGCCTAACTTCTTGGTCCCTTTGGTTCCTGAAGGCATCCTCAGTTTTTGCCCTTGCACCTTAAGGTGTCTTTGCCACAGGAGAGATAAATGGATGTGTAGGTCTTTCCCTGCTGGGTGCCTGTCTAATCCTTAGGCACTTGGTACACAACATCTAGCACCATGGGGGCTTTTGTAAATAGCCCCTTCCTCCTGGATCGTTCCCTCAAATTAATGTGAACTTGATCCTGACCTGCAGGAACAAACTCTTTCTCAATTCAAAACAGAGTTCAGGCTCAAGCTCACAATTTGAATCCCAGCAATCTCCTTGGCTCTGATTTTTCCAAAGGGCTGCAGTGCCGATACACAAGACAAGAAGCAGCAATAGCTGAGTGGTGTTTGCACAGAAGGTCAGAAGGGTGTAAATTATGTTTTCTCTTCATGACTGAGATGTCCTCAAGCTACTGCTACACTGTGTGGTTCTCACTACCACCTCTCGTAGTCACTGCTTACCCTCTCCCCAGGTGTTCTGCAGCTCAGCTCAGAGCTGGGCTGATGGATCCAGATTCAAACTGGTTCTCAGCATCCAGAGAATTCAGTTAGATTTCAGTACTTGTTCGTGGACAAGAACGACAAAAAGGGTAATAACAAAACAGAGTGGGATAATAATTACACTATGTAAAAATTAAATACATCTCAGTCTTTCTGAGCTACTAGATTCAGAAGGTGGCCTTCCATTTCTAATAGCTGTAACTGATTTTCCTCTTTGAAAATTATTGTCCTTCTATTCATATCAGAACCAGATTTGCCTTCCCATTCAGTTATCTTTGAACATCTCTTTTTTACATCTCTTGTAGGACTCTTAAAGCACTGATGCTCACATTATTACTTCTGCTGAAACTACAATTAAAGATATGCTAAATTTGAGAGCATGGACCTTGTATGTGTGACAAAAACATTTACTGCTACCTATTTAGGCTTTAAGAGCGCAGGAAGGTAAAAATTACTGTGAGGAAAAATCCAAACAAGTTAAATCGGAAAATGGTGTCTAGTGTATTAGGGTAACTGTAAACCTGTGCCACTGTGTCAACATGCAATGACTCTGTGCTCATGGCTGGAGCATTTTAGTATTCTTACTTCTAAATTAGCTTAAACATTTAAAAAAAGAGTAGATACTTCCTCTTTGTGATTTCCCTCCCAAGGTTATTTTAGTTCTGTATTTTGCTGCCTTACAATTGTTGCCTTAATATCTCTTGATTTCTTTTCGGAGGAATTTTATTTGATTTCTTCTGTATACTAGCCTTCATCTTATAATCACTTCAGTTTATCATCTCTGTTTCATTTGTGGAGGAGAACAGGATGCCTCTTTCTTTTGAATTCGTCTTGTTTTGAATAAGTCTTGTGATGAAGTGGATGTAATGAGGTTGAAAGCATCATTGTACCTGTATAAACATGTTGCAGAACCAAAGGAAAGAGAAATCAGTCTGCTCAGTCATCAGGCCTTTCCAAATAGCCCAGGAGGAGAAACAAGCCAGTGACCAAAGCATCGTGATTCTGAAGTAGACAGAGGAAGGAGCGAAGCACAGTGTCTCCTGTGTGCCAATATGACAGATACTTCCTTTTAGCCTTCTACTGATATTTTTTTTGTTTGAACCAGTGCTTTGAATAGTTGGAGCTAGCTAAGCAGTGGACAGTTGGGTTTTTTTACATTGTTCAGTTCACCTTTAATTAGTACATTTTACTAGCCTTTCAGCAATTATTGCTAACCACTTAGGTAGCACCTTAATGGTCTTGTGTGAGGACTTTACATTTTTCAGAACTAATTGCTGCCTTACAACAGAAGAGGAAAGTGGGACTCCAGCTCCCCAAAGTAAGGTTGAATGACAGCTTTTGCACAGCTTCTTATAAATAACACTGAGTCTCTATTGTGTTATAAAGGCCATTTGTCCACTTAACACTTTAAGAGCATCCGTCACTGTCTTTGTTTTGCTTCAGTGCACTGTGCATTAAAAGCATAATTTCCACAAGGGAAATTAGAAAATCCACCTGAAAAATCATCCCTATACCTCTGAGTCAGCTGGAAAATATTCACAGCACCTTCTTATTGTTATTGGATTTGGTTAAGCAAGAATGTAAAATAAATCCAAGTAAAAATAATTAAATAAACTTGTGGGGTTTCTTTTCCTTCCTCTGTGCCTGACAGTTACATGAACATTTAAACCTCCTTTCCCCTGATGCCTATTGCCTTAGGACAAATCATTTATACTTTTATAACTGTGCTCTAAATTGACAGTCTCTTATGCTCTGTAGGTGCAACTTATTTTCTGCTGTGGAAAGAAACAAATACAAATAAATCAATTCTGGTGTGGTGTAGATACTTTTTGGTCAAAATCCTCACATCTGTTGAATCTTTCCAGTGTGAAAATTTCCTGAAATCTGGCACATTTCCTGAGCTAGAGGAGATAATGTGGTTCTACTTGAACACATGTGCTGGGACCCTGGTGTTTTAGGAGCCGTACAGAAAACAGAACAAAAACGTGGTCAGAGCCCTGAGAACTTGGGGTCTAATGTGCAAGAAGGGGAAGCAGATCAATAAAAGTCACGTAAATGCTTGTCAGCAGGAGAGAGGACAGTTGTCCCAGGAAATTACCAAACTAGCCAAGGGGCTGTAGAAGCATTATAGAAAAGGAAAGTTTAGAAAAGTGTTTAAAGACAGGTTGGGAAGTTTTGAACATATTGGTAAGAGGTTGCTCTCAAACATTAGCAGAGTCTGGAAAGAAAGGATAAAGCTGCTTTTTGAAAATCTAGCCAGGTAAAAGCAAGCCACGTGCTCTGAATAAAGCCTGAAGCTGGCTTCAGAGCCAAATCAGAATAAAAAAAAGCTGTTATTGGCTGGGAAGGTCCTCAAAAGTCTTTCTTTGATATGAAAGAGAAGAGGAATCTCAGAGAGAGAGAGGGAGACTAATCGCATGGATAAAGTGACCGACTTGGAAAATCATCATTGCAAAGGTCTTCAGGGTATATAGGGGAGACACGGGATTTACTCAGGCCCAAGAAAGCATGGCACGTTCATGAGATTAGAGCCTGGATAACAGTCTGAGCTGAGTGAATGAATCAGAAATGGTGTATTTTAGAGATGTCAGATGGAAAGATGCTGTAAGACTGAGTGTGGTGACTTCAGGAACTAAAGGTTCTTCAAGAACTCACAGGTCCTGTGTGATCAGATGTTTTGACAGTTCTGTCCACAAGAAATGAGTAGAAAAAATACTATGGAGAATATTAGTTTTACATTAGCTCTGTTGAGCCCAAATGTCTGCAAAGAAGTGTTAGACAAGGATTCTAGGTTGGACAAAAGAGTAGGATTTATTCCACCTAACTTTATATAGCTGCAATGTAGATATTTCCCTTTGTAGTGAAAGGAAAGAAGCACAGTTAGATCATCATGCAGCAGCCTTATTTTAGAGATGTTCTTTAACAGCTGGATTAATTGCACCCTACAGTTCTTTAAATATTATTGGCTTGATTTTCAGACTACTCAGAGAGCCTACAGTGCATGGTTCAAAAATAAATATCTACATTCAGACATAGGAATCCCATCCACAGGGAGAGAATACAGGGGCAGAAGTGAGGCACAGAATCAGAGGGAGAATTTGCTTGTAGATAACATTTAATTAGAGAAGATGTACACGGAAAAGATAGAGCTGTAGGAGATCCCCCAAAAGAGATGAAAAAAGACAAGGATCCACAGAAGAACATACAAAAGAAACTGTTAGAGAGGCAGGAGGGTCTGTTTACTGAGGTCACTAACTGGCGTCTGGGGAGAAACACAGGAAAGAGGGCTGAAGATGGTGAGTTGAGCATACATGGAAAAACATACCAGAATTCATCAGTTTTCTCTTGGAATAAGTAAATGAGGTTTTTTTGGAAAGTGAGAAGCAGAACCAGGCATAAGGAAGATTTAGAGGAATGGGTCAAATTTGTGAGCAAATTCTTCATTTTTTTCCAGAACTCAGTCTCCATACCTGTAAAATGGGACCATAGCAAACACTGGATCCTGAATCATCATGCAGAGCATGGAGATACTCTTCCTGGAGGACAATGACAGCAGGAGCCAGAGCCAGTCTGGGTCCTTAGCAGAACTTCCTAATTCTTTTTGCTTCTCACTGCACTGCCCCAGCCGCTCTGTTACGATGAATCAATGTACTGTTTCCTCCAAGGCCACTCTTCATAGGGTGTGATGCTTCTTGATGAAGTATAATATAGCAAATAAAAATTTGATTCATTCATTCTATGCCATAGTTCACATATGGTGCACATGAGCAATCGTGTTTCCATGAAGGCTCTCCTCATTTTCTTTCTTCTTTTCCATCCTCCCTGGCTCTCCAGTCTTCCATGTCTGTCTTTAGAGCAACAGCCTAGAAAGGAAAAATGGCAAAATGTGCTATTGGATGTAGTTAAAAAACCCTGGGAAGGGTGAGCTGGAGGGTATTACAGATACCTCAGGAATAAAGCTGTTAGGGCAAATTGTTGCCCATATATTACTGTTTTGGAACGTAGACGTCACAAGCAACGAGGAAAGATTTTCCAGTAGGAAAAAGTAAGCTGCTCAGTTTGAAACAGGCAGCACAGATTACGAATCAGGATTCTCTATTTTCAGCATAATAATTAATAAATTGAAATTAAGTTTCACAGCAATGACAGTTGCTGATTCAAAGGAATATCTCACCACTAATGTCTGCGTTTCCTGGGGTGGGAAGAGTTGATAGTTTTGTTTGATTTTTAACACACAGCACCAGTATTTCATAACACCGTCCTCTTCACCTCTGCAAGAGCATTAAACCTTTTTGTTTCAGTTTGATCCAGGCACTTAAGCAAACTGTTCTTTTTACATTGTAGGAGGAATGAAAAATACAGAGCAGAACTACAGGTACTTGGGGAAAATTCAGACTTATGTTCATTCTTATCTGCAAAATTAATGTGCAGTTGGCTGCAAGCCTACTTGGCAGGAGACTTTTGAGTGTTTTCACTTTTGAAACTCTGCTTCAGGTGTTGATTATCACCTGCTACCCTTTTGGCAAAAAAAACACCTGGAACATGGATTTTAGGCCAAATGGGCTTGATGGAACTGCAATATCGGTAAATTTACTTGGACATGCAGCTCCACTGAAACTTCAGAAAACCATTGAAAAGACTCCTGACACTTCAGGGGTTACATTTCCAGTGTATTCTAATTCCAGTGAGGTTCATATCTCTCTTAAAATAGAAATATTTGTTTTTCTTCTTTAGTTCAACAGTGAACTCTCTAGTTGGATTAGCACTAGTACCATGGACACTGATAAGAAAGTTTTCAGGCAATGTTAAGGCCCAGACTTTTAGCTTTTCTCCTAAAATGGCCTAATCAGGACACAAAACCTTCCAAGGTTTTTGAAAATGTCAATGAAAACAATAATATTTATTGAAATTAAACCTGTTCCTGCCATGCTGGATACACATACCTCAGAGTATCACACAAGTTCATGAGAACTACAGGCTGACTTACATCACTTTGTGTTCTAAGATGAGGGCATAGTTTGCTTAGAAAGCCAAAACGCATTTATTTTTAGGCTCATGCCTGCTCATGGCATAAAGGAAGGTAATTTCAAAATGTTTTCCTAATTATAAAGGAATGGATTATTTTGCTGCATTAAACAGCACTTTCCTGTGAAATTCTCATGCACTATAATACACAGCACTGAATTACTCGTATTTCTAAAAAAAAATTTGAACCTTTGAATCCATGTCTGTGGATTTGGTATGTTAATATTTAGTACATATTTTTTTCATATCTTGCAGTTTATTTACATTTGTATGCTTTTGTGGGATTACAGCTACATTATGTTATTATATGTACAATAATGTGTGGCATAAAATGATAAAACACCGTAATAATATGCACATTGTGACTTTTGCTATAAATAACATTCCTTTGGTTACTTTCTTGTGCACACTTAACCTTTAGTCTGCACTGGACTTCTGTGGAGTCTGGCTGCAGTTATCAGTATGGTCCTCGGGTTTTTTTATTGGGTTTTTTCCAGTGCTGAAGTGGCAAATCTGGGAGGAAAGTTAATGTAATGAGAATGTGCACTATACATAGATAATATGGATAATAGAAACTAGTTCATGGCTGTTGCTGTGTATGTCTCTGCACTGAATTAAAAATAAATTAGTTGATCAGAGAACGACCTTGATCCATTGTTATGGTACGCCCACCAGAAATGAAAGGCAGTAGTAGGATTGCTGTGGGCTGGGTACGTTCTTTAGAGACAAGGTAGTTTTAATGACCTTGTACAAGGCACGGCTGGGACTCTGATGCAATATTGCAGGCAAATTTAATCACCCATGTTCTTTTCTCCATGAAAAAAACCCAAGCAACTAACAGGAAAAAAAGAGTCTAAAAGATTCAGCTTCTTTAACTAACTGATAGAGAGGCTGAGAGCGAATATCATGGGTTTGGAAATATATCAGAGTTGAGAAATAACAACGTGCTGTAAGAACTACTTAATCTGATTGGCAAGGATAATGGATCCAGACTGTCTAGGAATACAGGTAGGCTGGAAGTCAGGATGAGTTTTATCCATCAAAGCACTGTGGTTTGGAACAAATTTCCAGTATAATAAATATAGCAAAAACTATGTATATTTTAAATCTTGATCAGTTTTTTAAAAAATCATTGTATATTTTGAGGTCTCCAAGTGATGCTTTATACTAAGATATGAATCTTTAAAATGTGGGTTGAGGCTGCTACAAAGCTGTCATTACAGACAATGTTTACTAAAAGTTTTTGAGTAGGAATAAACATCACTGTTTCATCTCAGGCTCAGAAAGTCTGTTCTTTCCAGTCATAAGGAAAAACTGAAATTTAACTATAAATTGAATTACTTAAGAGCAGTAAATATGTATCAGAATAAGAAGGTGTGGTACAAGCTTATGGCTACGCATATTTATAGTATCACAGGATTCATGAACATTTTGTGTTAATTTGTTCGGCTACTGAGGCAGTTACTCCATTTATAATATTTATAACTTCATTTATAATTTGAAAGCCTTTGCCAAACGAATGACTTCTGAAATGATCTGTATTACTAGCAGTCTCTAAGACTTCTTTTTCATTTTCATGGAGTACTAGCTTCTAAGTATAATCCATAAATCTTTTATTCTAACATTTCTTTTTACTCTCAGTATCCAAATGTGTACTTTACTTTTATGCCAAGATGTATCTGCCATGAAGATGTATGGAATGTACAAAAAGAGCTTAAATCAGGCTCTCTGAATGAACAGTATGCTTGATGCCATGGTTCACTGAAACCACATGGAGACATCAGCGATCCAACTTACCAATGGCACAAGAGGGATTTTTTGGGGGTTGAAAGGACCTCTGAATGGTGTCCCATCACTGATTTCAAGTGAAAGGATGAAGACTCTCTATTAGTGTATACATCTATTCTGTGAAAAATAGTATTGTAAAAACTGTACAAAAAGCCTTGATATTTGAATGCTATTATCCTGAGCAATATGCACCCAGGTATTCTAGTCTCAGGTTCCAAAATATTCATCACACATACTGTGGTGGTCTGAAACAACAAACATTTGAATCACACATGTAATTGTAAAGGAGTAATGCAAGATAGTGCAGTCAAAACTGCCGTTATCAATAGATGTGTGAAAGCAGAAAGTTCTGCTACAAAAAAAGTGATTGAAGCTGAGCTTTCTGCTCACTTCAGTGGATTCAGCCTCCTTTCCACTATTCCTTTTCCTACGAATCAAAGATGCTGTCCCGGCCTGGTCAGCAAAGATACCAGCTAAAACACTTCAGTATTTACTGGACATATACTAGAAAGTAGGTTTTTAGAGCTTTCTCTCTTTTCTGGCCAGTGTGGAGCTGGGTAGTTGAGGAAGCAACTCAGAGACCCGCGGGAAGCAGCTGAGCCTGGCCAGCAAAACGGCTGCGACACTCAGAGCTGTGGGAGGGACACGCACTGCTTGGGTTTGTGACTGCCCTGTGCTCTCTCAGGGCGATACCAGGGCTTCAGTTCACTGAGTGTCACAGCATGTGTGTGGCATGAAACCAGGAGGAGGCAAGCTGAAAGCAACATTTTTTTTCTTGGTTTATATCCTGCTGAGACTGTGATAATTTTTAGCATAACTTACTTCACACTTAACCCTTACCAGAGGTATAATGCCTGTAGAAACATGCGTCACTGTACAGGTCTCTCATAGTTCAGGTATTCCACAATTCGGGTGTTTCAGGATATGTGATTTATTTATTTTTATTCTTCTCAATATGTTGACAAATTTTCCAAGTAGATTAGAGCTCTGGTAGGGAAAGTCCTAGGATAAAATTTGTGACTTCTCTTTCACCTTAAAATCACAAATTTACATCATATGGCTTTGTATTTTCTGTTCATGATTGTATGAATATAGATTTTGTTACAGGAAGACTTCCTAAAGAAAGCAAACAACTAGTGAGCATTTCTTTGACTGCATTAATGTCCAGTCTTTCCTTAATTTATTTTAAAAAGTGTAAAATTTTGTCACTTTAGTAAAGAGGAGAAACTGCAGCATGTGTCTTCAGTGATCAATTTGCAAATAGCGAGAATTAGTTACTGTAGAGTCTAATCTATCTGTGTGCAGTGTTGGGTAACCTGGGTTACAAATTACCATATTAAGAATTTGCCACCTAACCACACGAGATTGATTCAGTGCAATGGCCTTTAAAGTTTCAGAGCTCACGAGGAAAATTAAGTCTCATAAGAGGCAGACAGTTTGCGCAAGGTGGGTCTGGAGGAGGGTGGGCTGAGCAGGATGCTCCTTGTCCGCTTGTCTGCAGGTCACACAGGACAGATGGACGGGTGTTGGGTAGCTCTGAGCCCCGGCGATTCCTCTCCCGGTGGCAAAGGCAGAGGTGGAGGCTCCCCAGTCTTTTAAAGACATTCACAGCAGCTGAAACCTGCCTTTTGGAGTACAAACCCCCTGCTTCTGGGATTTTTGTAGTTTCTGGAGTGGGCATTCTGCATTATAATTTTGAATATATCCATCTCAACTCTGCCCAGGTGCCCCTCTCTCTCTCACCTTTGGCACAACACTGTGCGGCTGTAGTCCCAAACCACCCTCGTATATTTTGCAGTTAGGATGCTATCTCTCCAACATAGCGAAACTGAGTTTCTCAAGTATGTTTTGCAGCCAATTAAACCTTTGACACAGTGCTGTCAATACTTTCTGGACAACTGCTTTAAAACAGGTTACTTTATTATCTTGATGAGGCTTTCTAAGCTAATTTTCCTGGCATTACAATTGCAGAATAGTCTCAAATCGAACCCTCTTTAAACTTGCTGCTGCTGCTTTAATTTGAAATAAATAGATTTTATTTGCAGCTTTCAATCCTTAATTTATTTGATCTCAAGGGAATCAGTTATTCTTGGGCATGGATTCATATTTAAATTATCTACAAGACATGCATTATTGAGTATTAGGATAATAACACAATAATATTCTGATTAAGGTGGTAGTTTTAAATCACGAATATTAATTTTGTCTTCAATCTGAGGTTCCATAGGTTAATTTTGGGCAGAATATGTACTTAGCATAGCCAGATTGGTTCCTTAACAAAAAAAGTTATTAGCATGTAAAATGTAAAGTGAAAGCTGTAAGTATTTTATAAATAGTATTGATGGGGTTTTGCATCCAAGAAAGATCATAATGTTAGACTTATTAAGTCTTTATGTTCACTAATGCATGATTAGACACAAATATCTGCTTATAATAGAATCTCACTGGAGAGCTGGGAAAGTGTGTTTGTCTGGATGCACAACAGTTTAAATAATTCAAGGACAGAGGAAAATGTAGTTACTTGAATAATAGATAAATCAGACTGTGAGGAAGAGATCTAAAATAAAACTAGTTATCTGCAAACCCTGCTCAGTGAGAGGGGAGATAGTTCTGATGACTCAGAGGTTATCTATCTTCAGAAATTAAGTGAAATAGCTGCCTCAGAAAATAGTGTCCATTTGAGGATTTACAATGGAACAGTTATTCTGGCTATTTCACCACATTTTCAAATGTAAACAAGCCTTGACTGCTGACATATTTATGAGTTTAGCTGCTGGTGTTTACTTGAAGTTAATATTTGCAAAAGTTGGATGGCTTAAATGACTAATAGTACAGTCAGGGACTGGGTAACTACAGGCATCCCAAATATTTCTATATGCAGTCCATTTACCTTATTAGCACTGTGCTTCCCACAGTTGAGGTGTCAGCATGGGTAGTAAAAATATTCCTGTTATAAAGAAGGTAAAAGAGCATAATTACTTTTTTCTATCATAGACGTTACTAGTAGGAGTCTAATTTAACCATGCTTTTTAACAAAGCTGAACAAAGCTGCCACCATATATTGAGCTATGTGATAATGGAGAAGGATTCTGTGTATTCTTCAGTGAGTGTCTGGATGCTAGCCCAGGGACCTACAGTGCCGGCTGTCTGTTACGCTGCTGCTTACTGTGGCTGATGCTAAAGGAAATACTGGGAAATGTAGGTCTGACGTGAGAAAATTGGAAGTGAAGGATTTTTGGATTCTCCATCCAATAAAACTAAGGCTCAGTTCTTAGAGCTATGATCCTAATTGTGCTGGAAGGAGACGTAAAATCAGGCAAAAAGCTTCCACTGATAGGTAAAAGCCCAAAGTGTTTGGGTTGTGAAGGCTGGAATATTTGATCACGTATTTTCATAAGCACCCCTACACAGCTCACAGTAATTAGTGTGGGGATGCACATTAGTTATTTTCTACTTTGGTGAATCAGTCTGAATTGTTCTCTCTTCTACATGTATCTTGAATAACTCATTATTCTTGACAGAATTTTGCAGATATATTTATCCAGACTTCAAACAGGTACTGATTCTTTTGGGACATCACCAGCCAATTTCTCACTCCTTAGTGAATTATTTATAATTTTCCACTGTCAGTAGCTCACAAGCCAGTTTTTGATTGGACTAATTGTATTGTTGTCTAAGCCAAACGGATTTAATTTTCTCCCTAGACTGTCACACGCCTCCTTATCAAATGCCTGTCTAAAATCCAAGTATATCCATGGCACTCCCTCACTTTGGTTTTCTGCCTAAAAACTATCAAGCTTTATTTTTAGTATTTCCATGTAGTTTTGTTTCCATGACAACAGTCCCATCCATGGACTAGATAGTGACAGCCCATCATCTGTCACATGGAGACTACAAGGGCTCTGGGACACCTCCTGACATTTCTGAGCCTCACCTAGATGTTTACCTGGGCCATGAGAGCGGTCTCAAGGACTGCTCTCCCCAAAGACCTCTGAAAGAAAAGGTCCAAGAAGAAACAATAAGCAGCCCACAGCTGAGCTGTCAAGCCTAAATGGACAGTGTTCTTTATAGTAGAAGAGATATTCTCTTGGATATGTCCAAGCAATAACACTGAGAATTCTTACATGACTACCAGTAGGTTTCTTCATCTGGACTACTAGCTTCTGTCGTCCTCAAGTCAATGGGAGGGTCTCTCAACATTTCATCTATCTCATTACTTTGTTCCAAAGCTATGATACTTGAAGAGGAGAGGCAAA
The DNA here is from genome assembly GCA_013400615.1 of Syrrhaptes paradoxus. Lineage (NCBI taxonomy): Eukaryota > Metazoa > Chordata > Aves > Pterocliformes > Pteroclidae > Syrrhaptes > Syrrhaptes paradoxus. Next base: position 89,629 of record VZTO01003813.1, read on the forward strand.
GGTGAATCACATCAAATTTCTTATCTTCCACAGAGACAACTGATTTACATCAGACTTTTATGCAAATGAAATATTTGATGTGTAGAACAATCTAGCAAGAGTTAGCTGATACGGTATGTTCACAAGAATTATTTCCACTGAAGAGTAATCAGGTGTGCTCTCATAATCCTCCACTAACTCAGCTTCTATTTAACAATTTTGTTGTGTCCAAGTTGTGTCTTTTATCTGTACTTGCTGCTATTAGCTCTTCTATGACTTCCACCTTTTTATTATGTTTGAAAGCTCCTTTTTTTCAGACTACCAGTTAGAAGCCATGGGTCAGACACATTTATATACAAAACCACCACATGTGGGATGGATAAAGGCAATGAAATTACCATGAAAATAATTTAGTCTGTAAGAGTGAAATTACATCTATTGTGCTCGCAAGGAGACAATACATGAAGTGCTAAGGGAAGGGTTATAATCGGATACTTTGATTAAGCTTATCAAGAGAAACATGAAAAGCTGCTATTATGAGTACCCACTCCTACAGTCATTGGTAATTTTAATATTTAACTTTTCAAACAAACAAACAAAACAAAATAGCAAACTCCCCCATTTCTCCCCAAAACTATGAGAACAAGTAGTACCAGTTTAGGTCAAATATAATGTTTGTTTCCAATACTTGTAGTGAGTTACCTGTCAAAATTTTATCTGTTGAGTTTGGCTTGGACTAAGCATCCAAAATCTCAGTGGCTTTGCTGAACTTCTTCAATCTTTAAAGCAGATCTGGAAAGACTGAAAGAAAATGTAGATATTCATGTTTTTTCTTTTGTTCAAACCCACAATTCCGTCTCTTTCTATTCAAACTGAGAATGTAGCTATGTCAAATAGATTTATCTAACTCTTTGGCTGTTCTTACCTTTTTTTTTTTTTTTTTGTTATGATGTGAAAGACCTTCTTACTCCCAACCTGCTCCAAAGTGCCACTCAGTTATTTCAAAACCGAATCCTGTTTTTTTTTCCTGAAAACTGTTTTCTCCCATAAAGGATGAAGCTGTGCTGTCTCTTTGGTCCATTAAATCTCTTTCTGGATGAAAGCTCGGGAACTAAGTTAAGATAGTCTTTCACGTCCTCTTCAGTATTTCAACATGTCCAGAGAATGAGTACAGCTTGATGGTCCCAGTAAAAGTGCCAGCACTCATTTCTGGAGCACAGCAGGCTCTCTTCTGAACATTGTGGAACACGGGAAAACTCTGCTTTGCACCAAAAGAATAAAATTTAGCTTGAAATTGAAAAGCTGGTGCTGAGCAACCAGGACCAAAGGGGGAGTGGCATGCTGAATTCTGTAGTTTTAAGACTTATTGGAGTGGTATATTACAAACAGATTGCATTTCCCTTCTACATTCTACTTTGGTGTCTGTCTACTAAGTAATCATCTGTGCAATACGTCTGATAATCCAGCCTTAAAATCCCCCCTAATTTGGAAAAGTCAAGTCCCACAGGTAAAGTTTCTAATAGCTTCTAATACTGTATTTTTATGCTATTGTTGTATAACTCTGAAAAAGTGAGCTTTTCTGCTTTTGTGCTGTATAGAATAAAACTACTTCCTAGTTTATTGCAGGTCTGACTCTGACCTATGCTGTAACAAAGATTTAAAATTATTTTATTTTATTTATTCTATGTATAATACCCAGTTGATCTCAGTACAGCTGTTTTCCAGGTAATTCAAATAAAATGTAGTCCCCTTTGTTCTGCCTTTTGGAAGAACGAACCTATCTAAGGAACAGTAAGGTATAATTACACTGAATGGGTTGATTGCAAAGAGGCTGTCAGTCCACTGCTGTCTGTTTTGTGAGGCTTTTTACTGCTGGCAGCCTACAAACAAATTTACATGTTTAAAATGTTGGATAAGTCCCAGATGAAATTTCAGCAACCATGGGCTGGTTCTTCCTTCACAGGTCCTTCCACTCTGCAACTGGAAAGTCATATTGCCAATACATAGATAACATTTTACATACTTTATACTAAAAAACTAAGGCCTGCTTGGCTCAGATGTTTGATGCAATAAAGTAATTTGGCTTAATATAGAACTAATCAAGGCTTCATCTTGACGTGACCCAAGAAAATAACTATCTTCTAACAATCAGCTCCATTGGCAGCAGACAATTATGCTTTCTCTCTTGCAAAAATGTGTATTTATAGTGTAGCAGATAACTGCACTGGATATATTCTTGGAAGCCAAGATAAAGCCCTTACTTTTCTGCACAAATAATCTGGTTTTGAAATGCATTCCAACGTAAAAATGATGTTAATAAGTATGCTGCAGTAACCTTCAGTGACAATACCATCACAACTTATCAAGTAGGAGTTTAAAATGCCTACATCTGCATTTTTGTGATTTTCAGAAGGTCCATTTTGACCTCAAAGCGTTACTCTTGACTAAAATAACAACAACCTGTCCTCAAGTTTTGCTGAGTCTTCAGAAACTGATGAAAATTTTTATCTGTACTGAGACAGCCTTTTTAAGTCATGCGTCTGGTTTGTCTGTCCATTCCCTACAAACAGATAATCTGTTGGTAGGCTCTGGAGTTGTTGACTTCAGCTGCCAGGAGATCAAAAGAACTGAAAGGCTTGCTGCTTTGAGAGTTTTGCTCCTTTTGAAGTTTTTTTTAAAGAATAAACTGTTACAAAAATCTCCTTGCTGGCAGAAAAGATATTTAACCCTTGAGTTCTTTTTTCATAGTGTGTTATAGTGCTGCAACATTCAGGAGCTAACTGTGGTTATAAATGCTACTAAGCCCTCATTCATATGAAGACATAGTACTCAAAGTTATAAAATATTTGAAAGTAATGTAGTTATGGCAATGGTTTTGTTTTTCTTCCTGACAGTGGAACTATTCTTTGCTTAAAAGCTTTAATTTCTTATGCAGGAGGGAATTTCTCCAGGGACAATCACACACATTAGTTAGAGGGAAGGAAAAATTTGTACTCATAAATTTTAATGTGTAATTTATTTGCTTGTTTCTGTGGATTAGTCTGAAGAAAAATGTGAAGGGCAAAAACCGGCATGGCTTGATTAACGGTCCGAAAGGCCTTTCAGGGATTAAGAATCTGGATGAATTTTTTTAAAGGAACTAGAGTTTTAAGAAGGCCCTTCTTTAACTTAAAACAATACCTTTGTAATTTGCATAATAATATTTCTTGCCATATGGTGAACATAACTGTATTGAAAAGGCCTCATTCCAACTGCACTTGCTCTGGATTAACTCCCTATTCAGTACACAGCAGTATATTCTTGTCATGTACAGCAGTAAATGAAATACAAATTGGCCACTAGAGATAGAGAAACAAAAACATGTGCTACTAAGCCCCTAGTTATATCAACAACACAGTACTAAAAAAAAGTTATAAAATATTTGAAATTCACATGGTTAAGGTAGTAGCACCTCTTCCATCTACCTCTGTTTATAACAACTAGCTAGGTCCCTAAGAGGTCACTAGCTGGAAGGAAAGTAAGATCTATCTCTAAATTCAAATAAAAGATTAAATTTCAGTTATAAAACTTGCAGCATTGATTACTCCTACCAAGTAGAGATTAAAGTTTATTTTGCAGGCTTAAACACAACTTGATGATAGAGTGAGAATATGCAACTAGGCTCTACTGGAAACAAACCCCAGGTAGCTGATACACCTAACCAGGCATGCCACCTCTTACCAGAATATCGTATTGTGACATGAGGACCTCCTGATTACAAAAATTATATTTTTTTCCAGTTATATTTTAAAAAATGGTGCATATCAACAAACATGTACTGACAAAGACACTGTGAGAGAATAATTAATTTAAAGAAATATTTACTGACTGACTGCGTCTCACGTTATTCCTGTAATAGTATCTAAATCTAACTGTGGGGAGCAAAAAAAAAAACCTAACAAACAAATAAAAAGAATGAAAAGACAAATCTCAACTAAACACAAAACCTAGGCAAGAACTTTTCCTGTTTTCACATAAACTTCAACCCCACCTTATGTAGATAAGTCTACAGTAAATAGGTTATATGAGGAACTTCAGAGACAGTGGCTGGGAAAACAACTAGGAATAAATGTACAAATATAGCATGAGTTTCCAAACTAGAATGATGCATAGATGTCTGAATTGTTTCTGGCACAGGAGCTCATGAATTATAATTCCTTATGAAGAAATCCATGAAAGAATTTGTAATTCTCCCAACAGAGCTATCAGGTACCATATATGTATTGGAAAAAAATTACATGACTATCTGGACATGCCATGAGCCTAATTCTCAGAACCAAAGATAACAAACTATGTGTGATAAGAAAGCAGATGAAACATGAGAAAACAAACCTCTGAAACATAAAAGAGAAAGTTGACCACAACAGACCAAGAGTACTATTTACTGCAGCATTTTCAAACTGAAGTAAAGATTCCACATGCAGCAGGGCTTGACTCATCACAGGACATCAACACTGACATCTTGAAGCCCTTTCTGTATGACAGTTTCATAAATTCTGGAAAAAATACAGTTTCCAGAGAAGCAATCCTTCATCATGGGTAAATGAGAAAACACAGAACTCTCTCAACAAAAGGAAATCAGCCAAAATAAACTTTTTAAAAAAAACATTTTTAAAAACTCCAACAAACCCACAACTCTTCCAAGTGAAGCAAAATCAATAAAAATCACATTAATAAAAGCAGTACAGAAAAATCCAAGAGGATTTACATGAATAGTAAGGAATTTGATACAAATGTTGAAAGAAGTGGTAGTAAATCACAAGGCCTACTACATTCATCTATAATATTCTTAAGTTATAAAGGCTAAATAAATTATGAGCCTCAACTTGAGAAAAGTTCAGCAACGGAATCGGTAAGCCAAATATGTTACAAAAGCATCTTCAAGAGAATAAGACAAAGCTTAGCAAGAGCACGGTAGATCTTAACCAGTTTTCAATTACATTTTCAGTCATAGAAGACTAACTAAAGATGCCTCAAACAACAAATACTTAAAATATGCACTATGTATTTTAAGAAAGCATTTGATAGCTTCCTTCCTGGAATACTATATAAGCAAAAAGAAAATAAATATGATACGATGGTTTTATATCAGGGTATAGCTTGCACAGGTGAAGTAGACATAGACAATGACAGATAGTATTGATGTCAGAGAGTTTCTCTCAGCACAGCATTTGGCACTGAATTTATACGTTTTTAAGATGGAGTCGAACAGGTAAAGAGAGAACAGAGTGGTCTCATAGCAGAACGTTACTTGGGTTGATAATGATACAGCTCGTACATAAGACAATCAGCTAAAAGGCAAGCAAAACAGAACACTGTAAAAAGAGGTGGTTTAATAAGTAGTCATAAAAACAATAAGGAGCACCCAGTGTTTTCTAATTTTGGCATTGTATTAGAGGGCAATGAGTATTAAGACAACTTGCTTTCATGTACCTTATTAGTAATATGCAGATCCAAGAAATAATCAGATGGAAACTCTATTATGAATTTGGAAGTCAGTAGCACCATTCACTAAATCAAATGAAATTTGGTCACTGCAAATTTAGGAACTCAAGACCAAACTAATCTTTGTTTCAAATAGAATTTCCAACGTTACGTCTGGCTGTCTCCATAATTTTAAAAGCAAATGCTTTGGGAAAATAGTAAACACTGAGCAATATTAATTTATAACAAATTAATAGATTTATCATAGAATCCAATAATTCCAGTATGTGCTAAGAATGAAGCTGTGGGGTGTAATACTGCCTGATGGGAAAATACGGAAAAGGGCCAATGAAAGTAACTTGCAATGCAGCAAGGTTCAGGGGAAGTTAGGGAACATAAATGGGACAAAGAAATGGGAATAGAAAAGATTTTTTTTTTTTTCCTAGTTCTTGTTTGACTGTAAGGGAGAATCCAGATTCAGACAAAAAACAAACCATTGACTGTTTTGACTCTCAGATCTCTGCAGTTATTGTTTCATGACTTGGGGAAAACGCATTTTTGAAGGAAACCATTATCTCTTGCAAGATCCCTCATTACAGTTCCAAAGTTATTGCTGATTTTCAGGAACATAGTTTTCTTTCACTTTTATAACTGAGAAGTATTGACCTTGGGTATTTGGAACATGCATTTATAAAGCTGATGATGCTGACAGGATGAATCACAGACACTTGCATTTCCATTTCATTCATATGGTTTTTTTGAATTGGGTTTTTTTCACACATCATATCCTGAATTTAGACCTTGGAAAATTGAGTTGCTAGTTGAATTATAGTGCTAAGTGGCACTTTGGAATGCCTATTGAAAGTTCTTCATTTTTTCTATTTGCCATATGCAGTAGTAATTTTTGAAAGTCATTAGGGTTAGATTATCCTTCTGAAGAACTATCATTGGAAATGAAGAACTCATTCTCACTCCCCTCTCCCTGCATGCAGCCCAGAAGAGTTGTTTTCGCTTGTGAAACGATAGATGCCGAGCAGGTGAGTGTCTGAGCCCCATGGTGATGCTCAGCTGGCAGACGGGATGGGTCAGGGGATGCAGACCAGTTCATTGCAGAATTGGCCTGGCAGGTGACCAGCTGAGCAGGGTAATTTCTAGGCACAGGTGCAGCAAGCAGTTCTCTAAAGCCAGTGTGGCCCCACAACTCATTTCTTTTCCCTTTGAGCCCCGAGAAGCTACAGTCATTGCTGCATTGACAGGAGATCACTGGGTACGTGGCAGGAGGAGGGGGTGCTGGTAAACACTTCTCCTTCCACCAGAAGCACAGCCAACACTCCCACCTTCTCTTGCTGGCAGGCAATTCTTTGTGGCTGCTGTTTAGCTCACACCTGATCTCTGTCTTGGATTTTATCATGCTTCCTTCCTTCTTTTTCATCAGGAATGGACAGGTCTGAGTCCTGGTTCCTTAGTCTTAGACCAGGAAAATCGTAGAATCATAGGATGGTTTGGGTTGGAAGAGACCTTAAAGATCATCGAGTTCCAGCCCCCCTGCCATGGGCAGGGACACCCTCCACTAGCCCAGGTTGCTCAAAGCCTCATCCAGCCTGGCCTTGAACCCCTCCAGGGATGGGGCATCCACAGCTTCCCTGGGCAACCTGTTCCTGTGCCTCACCACCCTCACAGTGAAAAATTTCTTCCTAATATCTNGGAGAATCACCTCCCTTGACCTGCTGCTAATGCTTCTCTTGATGCAGCCCAGCATCCGGCTGGCCTTCTGGGCTCCAAGCGCACACTGCCGCCTCATGTTCAGTTTTTCATCTACCGACACCCCCAAGTCCTTTTCCTCAGGACTGCACTCAAGCCATTCTCCACCCAGCCTGTATTTGTGCTTGATGACACTGAAACGGTGTCTACAGTGCTGAGAGGCCCTGAGCCGGCACTGTGGACTGAAAGCCTGTCTGTGCACACAAAGCAGAGGAGCCCAGGCCTGCCTTTGGTCAGTGTGGGCCCGCCACACTAAAGGCCTGCTGGAGTATGCCCTCCTCAAACGGTTTCCAGCCTGGAGGAAGCTTATGTCCAGTGAAGCCAGAGCAGCAATAGAGGAGGTTCAGAAAGTCCCATCCATCTATACCAGCACGCTGCTATATGATGAAATAATTACATCACATCTCTCAGAGAGCAAAGTAGAGGAGCACAAGCCTGCTTTTACTTACGCTGGAGTAAGTCCGAGGTGGCACCAAAGCCTCTTCCGGAGCCACTCAAGTCACACCTGTATAGGCCCTGTGCTGAGAGCCGGGACTGAATCACTTGAGCCTGCTGACTAGAGAGGTAGCAGTCTTGTTTCCACTTTCTTTTGGGGTTTTCTGTCTATTTATTGCTGCTGCCAGCCCTGAGTGCATCAGTTCTCGCCTTGCTCATGAAGAAAGTCGTCTAGTGTTTCACTGAGTACTGGAGGACTCTATGGAATATCTATAAATATATACACCCTGCTCCAGGGCTAAGTCTCTTCTGAATGTGATTAGCCTTGAAAAATGTGGAAATTCCTCTCAGTGCTTTTAGAACATAACATCTTTTTTTTTTTTTTTTTTTTACTTTCTGCTATATGGCTTGAATAAGAAAGGATTATTTTTTCGTTCGGCCTTTTTCCATTCTGGAAGGATATTTTATTTATTTATTTATTTATTTGAGCAAGTGAAAATTCATTTTCCCATTCTTGATTTTACTATGTTTATTTTATGATTGAGGTCATCATAAAGGGCATATGTGAAATGTTTTTCTTTCTTCCTGATAGCTTTTTTGATTTTTTTTTTCCCCTTGAAAATACTGCTTTTCAGTTGACTGAATTCTGTTATTTCTATTCTCTTTTCCATTAAGCTTCTTTACAGTGAAGTGAGGGAGAAGGAATTGGAAAGAAGAAATGGCAGTTCAGCCAGCAGAAGAATTTCCAGCAGCATCGTTGAGCTGCCATGACTGGATCTACCATCTTTCTATTGTGATCTGTTTATAACTTCCTGATCAGCCTGTGCAGTTCTCTGAAGACTGTGGCCTTAACAGGTATGACCTGGGTCAGGTATTGTCCTTGGAAATAAAGAAGTCAATCTTTTTGCCTCAGCTGCAACCTGTTCATTCTGTTTGTTCATGTATTAACTCAGATATTATAGATTAGAAAAAGAAGAAGGGAGAGAGCTTGCTTCAGATACCTTAATTTTAATGGCAAATCTAAGTTATAATTCCAGGAAAAAAAATCTTTTTTTTTCCTTATTTTCTTTTTTTTCCTTTTTTTTCTTTTTTTTTCTTTGTTACATGCTCCAAAGCTGAAAGTTCACAGAAGATCAGAAACAAATTTGTGTTAGTGTTGCTTTGCAATATCAAGTTGGATATCTTTGGGCTATTTTGAATGTACATCATACACAGCTTCCTTGTTAGCATAAAATCTGCAAAAGGATTTTGTCATACAAATTAACATCCTAGGATTTCTGAAAGTAAAAACATTTCTTAAAAATAAACCAAAACAAAAACAAAACAAAAAACCCCCAGAACAAACATCTAGCTCAAATCCAAACAAAAGTAATAGATTATTTACACAATATTTTTACTTATAGACTTTAGTGCATAGAACAAAGGAATCTTGAACACATTCTGAACCACTTAGCTTGGGAAATCAGTGAGGTCCCAGTCAACAAAGCAAACCATGCTGGTGGGATCTCATGAACTGGTACAGGATCTCCTTGTTCCTCTGAAGGAACTTGACCTTAATCAGTGTATGATGAGGTTCAGGGTAGTTCTCATATCCAAGCAAGTAACAAACATTCAGAACAAGGAAAAACCAACTATCTGCCCTCTAAATTGCTGACAGTTTAAGCATATTCTCATATCAATGATATATTTTTGTGGGGAGACTAGCCCATCTCCTGTGTGATATGATTTTGACAATAATAGATGAGATTAAACAAAAGAAATGGGGAAGTAAATATTTTCAGACATGGCAACGCTGGAGCCAGCATGGAGCATTTGTGGCGATGAATTGGTTAAACGGACACAAAAAGGCAGCTAAACAAGCTAAAGTCAGTAATAGGCAGCTGCAGGCTGAAAGCTTGCCCAGTTTCTGAAGAGTGGAAAGATGAAAGACAGTAGAAACTTTATTCATGTTCTGTGTGTTTGTGTTTCCTTCAAAGAGGGTTATGAAGAGTGTTAAGAGGAACAAATATATTCATACACCCTATATTGCCTATAGTTTTGTTGACAGTCTGGACAGCTGGCAGAAGTCAAGAGCTTTGTGGGTTTTTTCTGTCTCTGATGTGTCCCAGAACTCTGACTTTCTGCACTTGCAGCAATATGGTAAAATCTGTGCTCTTCTTATCAAACCTTCTTCAAACAAAATTTTGGTTATGCATCTCAAAATATAGCACCCAAATGATGTTTACCCACTGTTAAGTGTCAGAAAACTCCATACACATTCTCTTTGGTTTACATCAGGGTAATTCAGAGCAAAATTCAGCCAGTGTTTTGGGTAGTTATTTTGCTTGTTCTTCCTGCTGGAAGGTGCATCATACCCCGTTTAGTTAGAAGATCTTGCTTCATCCATTTGCTGTTGAAGGTTGGTGTGTTCGGGGATTTGAACACGGCTGGATTTACTATGAAGCGTGAATGTATTTGTAAAACAGCAAAATGAGAACTAGCTACCCTGCCTCTCCAGCAATGATCGTCAAGAGTTTTAACAAGCTCTTGAAAAGTAATGAAAATCCACTGTAGTGGTCCTTCCCTAACAGCAAAGAGCTGAGTTATATCATTGCTTGCCCGGCCAGAGATTTTGTGAGTCCCAGGGCACACAACCCCATATATTGGAAAATGTAGCCCAAGGGGAATGTAGCAGCACAAGATGTCCACAGTCTTTGTGCTCACGAAATAAAGGCAAAAATTTATTTTTTTTTAAAGTGTTCAGGGTTTTGCTTCAGTCACTGAATTTCCCATGTAATCAGAATGTCCAGAAACTATTCCCAGGAGTATTCAGGCTGCTGCTTCTTTCCTTAAACAGGGCATAAGTAGAAGTATAGCTGTGGTTTGTTGCATGGGCAACAGAGTAATTTGTATTAATGCCACTGCTTTAGATTGTGACTGGAATTGTTTTGGTTCTTTGACTTTTGCAGATGGGAAGTTTGCTCCCCTAAATGCAACAGAATGAGAAAATGAAAACATCCTCTCTCATGGAACAGAGATTGAGGTCCCAGAATGTCAGTGCTGAGGTCTGTGTGAAGACAGAGAGGCCAGTCCTCCTGCCATTGCAGAAGTGCTCAGAGTCACATTAGCATTGTCACAGGAGAAGATTTTAGGGTGATTAGAAAATATGTGAATTTTTTCTTTAACCAGCTTTGGTCAAACAGGGGGCCAGATACACTTAATGTATTTTTTTTTTTCATTTTCCATTGCCTTGAATGGAATTCTGTTTCATTTGCTTCATTTACTGGTCTGCTCCTTCTTGCTGTGTCTGACAATTGTGCTAATCCTCCTGTGCAGACAAAAATTCAGTTGTTATCCAAAATATCTAGATTTCTGCACAGGCATTTTCACAGAGGAACAGAGCCCACTACTCTGACAGCAGTGTTGGCGGGATTTGAGCACAATTAATGCCTGAACCAACACCTGTGTGTTTGTATGTGTGAATTATTCTTGTAAAAAAACAGTCTAGAATTAATCTGATTTAGTAATAACCATTTAAAAGGTAGGCAAGATATCTAAGCACCCTCCACCTCAGTGATGGGACATCCCAGACCGTTGGGATGAATCACTCCTTCCCAAGAGCCTGTTTCTATAAATTGCTGCTAGAAGGTGTCTGGTGGTTTCACTCAAATACTTTCCTCTCAAGTGTATGGCTCTAAATTTTCAGTTACACAAAATCAATCTGTATACCTGCAGCCAAGAAGCATCATATTAGAAGCACGAAGGAACTGGAAATTTCTGGTAAATGATATTTTTGCAGAGTAAGAGTAGTAGTCTTCACTGACAGTTTAATAAAACAAAAAAAAGTACCAAATGTGAAACTCAAGTTGCTTTCAATTAAAGTATTTTTTTTAACTGTGTGAATTGCTATATTAAATTCATAAGCAACTTCAAAGTCTACCAGAGTAAATCCTCATCAGGCACAAGCAAAGAATTGACAGCAGCAGCAAAAAAAAAACAACCCAACCTTCCCCTAAAAAGTCTGGGAAAACAAAGGTCCCTGACATTATCTTAAATACAATGAATACTAATAGGTACCTGCTAAAATAAGTTTCCAATGTAATCCTGTCAGTCACACCGATGATTTGTGCAAATGGCAAATGGTGTTTGATCAATGGACAATTCTGCTCCATTTTCTTGAGTAAGTCCAGCAGGAGCTGACCCTCAGCTGACATTCACTTGGTTTCTGTCAACGTATTACCCCCCAGCATCATGAGCATCAGGGTGTTAATGACTGTAATGACTTAGTAAGGAAGACTGTTGTATGTCTAGATACTGTCTACGGTTTGAAAACATATTGTTGGTGATTCTTTTTTTAGGTTATAGATTAGGCTTTCAAGAGATCTATTCTCAAATGTTGGCACAAATTAATCCTTGTACTATCACTAGAGTCTGAAATGAACACTACCAGTTTGTGGATCCTCCTACTTGCACAAAAACTAGGAGGATGTTGGACTTCACCTGTTTATCAAAATCCTGGAGCTGGTGATGAGTTTCCTTCCCAGCCTTTGATTACTTGTACAGCCACAGTGACTGTAGGTGTGACTACTCTCCTGAGCACTTCAGACTCTGGCTAGGTCAGGCTCCACAGCAGAGTAAAGTGATTTCTAATCAGAGTACAAGTAACGCATTTAAATATGAATCACAACATTTGGGCAGAACAAGCACGGAAATCAGTTCATTTACATTTTCCAGGCTACACAGAAGTCAGTAGACAAGAGCACTATTTGTGTAGAGATTCTCGAATTAAACGAATGTGTTAGTCAGCACGTTCCTTAACATGGCATTCAAAAAGTTATTTCCTAGACTGTCTTCCAGCTGTTGTAGAATATTCTGATTTCTTTTATAATATGTACAGTCACACAAATTCTGTTGACGTCAGTTGTAGTTCACTCCTTATAATTAGTGCATAATACTCTTCTCGTGTTTAACACAGGGAAGTGGAGGAACTATTAATTTTTCTAAAATGATTAAGTTGTCATCAAAATATAATGAAGATAAGAAAATTAAACAAACTCTGAGTCTAAATGAAATTTTAACTGAAAAAAAAATAGATAACTATCTATGTCTGGTTTCTTTTCCAAAAGTAAACAATCTTATTTTTAAAAAAGACAGTTCAGCTGGTGTCTCGACAAGTGTGTACATCTGTCACATTAGGAACAAGCCCCAAACACTCAAAGAAATGACTGATCAAGGATATCATAAATCTTATGCCACCCACATAATTATGTCACTTTAGTAATGTAACGTTGCACAAAACAATAGACTTGGAATGGATTCCTCTGGTGCGAAAGTATCAGAGTGCTGACATCCAGCTTAAAACTACGTTTGTCCCTCATCAGCCCTTCTCCTGAGCCTGAAATCAACGAAATTCACATTGAACTCAGCGGAAAAAATTCTCATTGACTCTAAAAAGCCCCAAAATAATGCAGATCTCTTCAGAGGTGAAAGACAGGATATAGCCTAGCATTCTTACTCACACCTATTCTAAGCTTGAAGTAGTAATTTTAATGTCTCGATTAAAACCAAACCAAAAAATCTAGCGTGATATATTGCTATTAGAGTAAAAAAGAAGGGGATCAGAAACAACACTGCCAATTTATGCCTTATCATCCACAGGTCATTCATTTAAACCTTTTGCCAAACTGCTTTGATAAACTGTGCTTTAGGAAGAAATTTAATTGCTAATGCCAAGACTAAACTACAGACACTTCTTTTTATTCAAGGAGGATTGAAGAATATCTATTCTGCAGAGGAGAATCTGAAATTTTTTCTTCAAAATATATTGATTTTTCCTTCAGTTTCAAAAGAAGACTACTTTTCATTGTTGCAGAAGACCAAATTTGTATCTTTTGGCATGACCATAGGGATGGCTACATCTTGCAGATAACATCTATGAGAGCTGCCAAACCTTATAAGAGCAGAAAATCCGATGACTAGAAGCATAATTTGTTTGACTGACTTTGAAGAACTCAATGATCCGCGAGCAGACAGAAACAAAAGAATCATTTACAACGCACAGTCTTGGGTATGTGGGGCTTTTCTGTGCACTTAGTTTCAGGCCCAGTTAGCCCAGCATATGCAGTTGAGAAATTGCAGCCTATTTTCCAGCTTCTAAATAGGGAAAGACTCGGGACCTGATCCAGATCTCAGTGAAGTCAATGGGCATCTTTCCACAGACTCCAATGGACTTTGAACCAGGCTCTTTGTTCCGAACGCTGCTCGTAAGCAATGCTGTGAGAAAGTATGCTCTGCTGAGCCTCTTCAGGAAGAAAACTCGTGAGATGTGGCTATGGGCATGTGAGTGCGTGGGCGTGTGCACAAATTATATACAAACAGGAAAAAATCATTTTCATAAGCAAACAGCTTTCCTTACATGACTCCGTCCTGGTCCCAGATATTTTTGACTGAAAGTACTATAAAAAGAGCAGGGCAGATATTTGTATCATTCAGACAAGGATTCCTTTTTGGTCAGTGTAAGAGCAAACAGAAGTCTCCTCTCGAGTGAGGCATGGGATATGTCTTGGTCTCCTCATACGCACATGCAACCTCAGTTTTCCATGACCTCCTCCCGATTTTGTTGCCATCTTTTCACAACTACTTGACATCAACCACTGACCTTGCATTCCCTCCCCACCTCCAAATGGCTCCTTGCCATTGCTCCCTTCTACACCACTGCTTTTGGAAAATCCTGCCTGTATCCTGAATAAACTGCCTCTGTTTCTCCAGGGCCATTCTTAATGACTGAGAAGGAGAAAATTAAAAAAAAAAAAAAGAAAAAACAAAAAGAAAAAAAATGGGATTTTTCCATGAATTCTCAATGAATTTCCACTGAATCTGCCCATCTCTCCCTTCTAGGCTCCAAATCACTCTAATTTAGCTATATCTGCAATGGAAGATCTTTGCAAATGCAGACTTAACCTTGTCCAGCCTATTTATTCTTTCTTTCACTGCCAGGATCCCTTGATTCTCATACAGTCTAATTATTTTTATTATAATCATTTTACTGTGCTGTAAACAAAAAAACCCATTATACACACAAGTGACGTGTGAAGAGAGCAGGTCCCCAAATCTGCTACTGAAAAAAACACTGTTAACCTCCTTGTGTGCTGAGCTTAGTTGGTAGGTACAGTGTTAGCTGCAAATAGGTAAATTCTGAGTTTTAACATAAAAGGAGATTTTGTTTCAGCCTAAGTTCTGGCTGTAGGAAATAATGCACTGCACCAAGTATCTTGCAATTGAAAATTGCAAGAAAATTGAAATCCCCATTTTTTTTTTTCTTCACTGCTGTTCCCCATTCTGTGCTTTTTTTTGTAGAGGTACAGACTGCTGCCATACTGTTAGTAGTCCATTCAGTTCTTCCTAATCTCTTGTGGATACATGATTGAAGGTGATGGGTGTGACTACAATGCAGGCTCCTTCCCAATATAATAAATCATTTTTTTAAGGTCTTCCAAACCAGAGTTAATACACCCAAGGGTACCACAATGCTATTGAGTAGGCTGCATCCCCCCTGCTCAAAACCTAGGAGCAAAAGCTCATTTTTGTACAGGATTCAGGGATTTAGGGTTGACTGTCTGGTTGGGGTAGGGGCGGGGGTTGGAGTCTCCTTATAATTGCATCACTCCTCCAAATTTCTGTAATATGTTTGTTCTTTAAGGGCACATCAAGGAAAAAAGATCTTTCTTGACAAAATTAACTGAAAGAAACCTGGATCCAGCTAGAGTCAGTGGGAGCTTTGACACTGAATTTGCTGAGATCATCATTGCACCTCGAGGACTGTAGATATCTTGCAACCCTGTTGGATCTGTTCTTGTTACATCTGATCAGAAATTTCTTGTTAGGGAAAACACAGGAGCTAAAGCAGTTATCTGTACCAGATCCTCCCCAGTATCAATTCCCCTTTAGCTTCCAAGCAAGGCATGAAACACAAAAACGATCATTTGTCTCACCTTCTGGACAGCTTCTTGGCCATCTGTATGAAAAGCCACTATGCAGAAGCTTGAACTATGTGTTTGTTTTTGTTTTTTTTTTTCTCACACATAGCTTTGCTTACATCCTGAAAAGCAAGTTTCACTTGTTGAGTGGAACTACAGTATTGAGGCTTTCCACAGTGACTTCTCCTGTTTCGGGGCAAGATTTTTGTTACATGGAGACTGAAGAATATTCAACACTCAAAGCCTTAGGCATGTAGCAGGTGCCTAAACCAGGAGCCCAAGACCAATATGGCATCTCTGATGGCTCTAGAAGAGGGTGCAATGTGCGTAAATTAGGCACCTGCCTCTCTTCATTGCTTGTAAAATTCACTGTGTTCAAAGAGAAGGGTAAAATTTACTTCCATGCAGCCAACCCAAGCAAGAAATAAATCTTCATCTCCTAACAGTGATATTAAATACAGATTGCGATCAGTAAACTATAAATTATTGAAAAAGTTCAGGACTGAGAACCACACAAAAGTCTGAGTAGTTCTCGAAGCTATTCAAATTCCTTTTATCTGCTAAATTGGGTTGGACAGTCTTGTGAGAACTGTTTTTTTTATGAGTTTTTTTAGTTCTTTCTGCTTCTGGATAAGCTGTAAATAGCCTGAGAAAAGGCTTTCTCATAGTATTTCGGCTATTCACATTCTAGCCCCAGGAGACCTGGGGCAGCGTGAAAACAAAGATGGAAAATAATTTTTAAGATTGCCTAAAAGCTTGAAGTTGAAAGAGAGGTGCATGAGGGGGTTTAGGAGAGGAGAGTAAGGTAGATGGTGAGGCCAGTTTTTTGATCTGAGATGACACCCCTAACACAAGAAGTTAGGATGACTGTTGACAAGACCATAAAAATGCAAGAACAGCTCCACTCAAACCAAAGATCTGTCTAGCCTGGTATCTGACCAGCAGCAGATGCCAAGTTAAAAGTACGAGAACAGGACAAGTGCATATTCATACCTCCCTGGGGCTGCTCCCAGTGGCTGGTGTTTTATGGCTTTCTTGAGCTGGTGACAGCATCCCAGTGCCACCAAGCACTACTTATACAGGAGATGGGCTGCGCAGCCCCTTCCCACGGGCTGCAGGGAGGTTGTAGTTCCTGCGCATCTTCTTTCTACCTGTGAATTCACTGCCCACCTACCAGTAGCTTTCCTCATAAGGCACAAAAACTACCTGTTGCTCTGAGCTGTTCGTTTTTGGTACAGCAGACAGTTCACAGGGTGTGAGCATCTTACCAGCAAAGAATAGTGGGAGAAGATTTGTCTTATTTATACCAGCCTAGAAAACAATTCAAAGTCACTGTGGGAAATGAGAGGAGGGGAGAGGGAAAGATGGGAGGTGAATCTCCCTCCCATTGACTGCTACTGTCAACAACAGCTAATTTCTCCCTGTATTCAGCTGCTGGCTTGTGCGAACAAAAGCAGGAGAGCTCTGTCTCCCAGGAGACAGGCATCAACACAGAGCGAGGAAGTTGAGGCAATCAGGAGGTGGAATTACCTGTCAGGAAAGCATTCAGTCAGGCACACGCGTGCGTGTTTCCTGTGAACACGCTGGTCCCATCCACCTCAGCTCAGCCCAGCCTTACAGGCATTGCTCGCTGCTCCCTGAGAGTGGAAGCACCAGACTGAGGACAGCAGAGCATCCGTGCCCAGGGCTGAGCATGACATGGAAAATGGAAAATTGCATGGGGCTTTGTGTTAACAGCAAATCCCAATGTCATAAGAAGCAATTACAGTCTTAAATCAAGATTAAGCTTCATGAGGCAGAGAAGAAGGGAGGAGAGCAGCTGATCTTAATCCAAAGGTTTTATTAGTGAAACATGTTTATTTCTGTGTAATATATCTGCATATTATAACAGATTATATTACTACTAAAACAGAAATCACAAAAAGTCCTGTCAGTAAAAAGAAGGCAACACTTAACTCACTTGTGCTACAAGTGTTCTCTCTATCCTGACAAGTCAAGTGGTCCCCCCATAGAGAGCGGGGTGGGAGAGGACTCCCTTAGTTGCTGTAAGTGTTAAACTGGATGAAAGAGAATATCTAGCCATAAGAGGTACAACTTCTATCCCTGCATAGTTGACTCAAGAAGGTAAGGCTAGCAGTATTAAGTAACTGAATAAACCCCATGGCATTTATAAAATCCCGCTCTGCAACACAGCGGGGTGTAGGAATATTCTCCTTACAGACAAATTGTCCTTCCTTTAATGGCTAGGCAGCTGGCCAGCAGGGATTACTAACCTCATTAATATCTCATGTTTAGCTCTAGCTTATAAATAGAGACACAATTATGCATGTACATGGCCTACGCAACTAAGTGTTCTTATCACTGTTTCCCTCCTGTCCTCTTCTCCGTTTATTTTATTTGTTTATTGTGTCTGAATTTAGACTGTTTGCTCTACAGATCAGAAACATTTGCTTGTACAGTCAACATGATGAGATGATCTTGTTCTGATGGGAGCTGTTGTAATACAAACATAATACAAATGCTGCTAATTTGTTAATGTTGTTAATCTCCTTTAAAAATCCTTTTGCAGGTATTTTCCTAACAAAGGAATAAGCACTCCGGTGAGCAGTATCTGGACTGGAGCACTGGAGACTCAGGCCAGAAGCTACAGCATACCCTCACCTTTTCCTCCTATCTTCTTTAGATGATTTACACTGCTATCTCAGCTGTCCTTGTGACTGTCTCTCAGTTCCTTGTGATCTTGGACTAAAGGCAGTTAATTGCTTGTTCCTGAAACCAGCTCTCTTGATGATCGTTTCCCCTGCTGTTGCATGTTGAGGAACACGACAAGGACATAAATTCTTACTGTGAACAGTAACTTTTTTTGGTAGATCTGCCAAAAATTAACAATCATTTGGGAAAAAATAATGCAGAAAGTTATGTTTTTTCCTTCTTTAATACTAAAAATTTAAACTAAACATTTTCAGCTGTCCGTCAACAAAACATTTCATTTGAATATCAAGCATTGCCCTTACCATGAAGCAATGAAAAGATGAGAGTGACTTTAACCTCTGTAAAACTGGGGGCAGGTCATCGCACTTGGTTAGAACTCTTAGTTTGACTTTCTGCTCTTTTTAAAAAGTTCCCACATTCCCCACCACATTCTGGTCCTGCTTTGTATTAAATGTAAAATATCAATACTGTCAATAAGGCAAAGCGTGACTTTATAGGATGGCTGTTGACCCTTCCTGTGTCATCCTGCTTCAGTGACTTCATTTCTGTGATTATTATTTTATAGTTAATGTTGGACTATCAGCAGGGGAGTAAGATGCTTATAAAGTGGTAAATGCAGACCTGTTAAGAAGAAAGCAGAATTTGATGACTGTTTGCCATTCCTGCTGCATCAAAGGATACAACCTCTTCCAGAATTTTGTGAATCTAACTGGTGTCTTCTCTTTCACTGTTTTCATCAGGTTAGCTCTCAAATTGATAGAAAAAGGTTATTAATAACTTTTTCTAATATGCAGTAAGTGTATAATAAGTAATAATTTGCATTAACAACTTTTCTCTGAGTTCAATCTACAATTAAAAGTGGTTTGGGGTTGTTCAAAAGCATATTTTCTAGTTAATAAATGGCTCATGGAAAAAATAATCCAGTGATAACATTAGCTACAGACAAACATAATTCTCTCTTAGCTAAGATGTTTTCAGACCGGTTTTGGACTCTTCATGGTTTCAAGTTGCAGATGAAACATGAGGATGATTGTGCTGTAGAAAAGCAGTTAAACATCTTGTAGCTGTGAATTTACAAAGGACAGTAAAGGTCAGCTACATCGACGTCTTTTATTGTTTCACAGTGTAACCTTGAGATTTTGCAGAAGTTTCTTGATCTAGTCCACATTAATATTTCAGAGCATCTGAAAATGTTTTCTAATCTACACAAAATGGCAGCCAAGACACAGTACGCAACTAATGAAACAACAACCACTGACCTCTAGCAGTCAGTAATCCAGTAAATCAGCTTTGGGCGGGTTTCTGAGAAGGGTTACTGTAGCCTGAAGTTGTAAAAATGAGTCTTGCAACAAAACCTCATATTACTTCAGGGTATCTATTTAATTCCCTTTTTGCCAGCTTGTCTTCTCGCTACACCCTTTCTTTTGATTTCAGACAGGCTGCGTGAGCAAAATTATAGGGCCAGCGAACAGATGTCTTCATATAAACCTTCACTTAGGGAAAAAACACAAAACACATTGGCTGTGTCTGTACAAACAGCTTGGCTCATTCTTGAACTCCAGAGAGTGCTTTAAAATGATTTGCAGTCTTTTTATGATGACTTTTATAAAAGTCATCAGTTCACTCAAAGCTTAAGTCCACCACTTGAGATCTGCTTTTGGTATTACTGGGCCAGTGGTGAAGACTGGAGCCTTGGCTTGCCATCTGGACATAAAAAGCAGTCAGGATGCTTGCTTTCATAGGAAGAATCCACTTCTCACTGACACTGTGTATACGTAGCCATTCTCCTCTGCGTCCTCCTCCTCTTCTGTCCCTGATTGCACTCTCACTCCGGGACTCAGGACTGGGACAGGTACCGAGGGCGAGTGCTCCGAGTCCTGGTGGTTTGCACTTGGAGCTGGAGAAGGAACTGCTCCATTGTGCTTAGAAATAACACCATTTCTTATTTGTTGCATCTGCCACAACACTGCAGACACATTCCTTTCTTCTATATATTTACAAATATTTCATCAGCTTAAGACAAATAATCAAAACCACTCATCAGGCATACAAATGTACTCGGGGTTAATGTAGAGGTGCAAAGGGTAAGGGAACCGGATTAGTAACTGCAGAGTAACACTGGCCAGACTGTTAGTGTTACAGTGAGTGATAAATTAGAAACGTATGGTTCCTCCAGAAGAATGTGCCTGAAATCAGTCATTTATGCCATGGTTTTGTATCCTTAGCTATATATATTAAAAAGAATTTTTACTCCCTCCAAGTAAAAATAACAAGAAATTTTTAGGAATTAGCATAACAACCTTTATGGAAAAAAATCCATGGAATTTAAATACAATCTAAAAAATGGGAAAGGAGATTATATAAATTAAATAGCTTTATAAAACAAATTTTAAATTATAGAATTTGAAAAGAATGAAATAATTGTGCATAATTTCAAGCTTTTATAAAATGAATTAGATAATCATATCTCCACTTCAGAATTCTCTGAGAAGTTTTAAATAAATTTAGAAAGATTATTATTCTCTGTTCATAAAGGATAGAAATATTCAGTACAGATATTTTTACTAAAAGTGTTGTCCTTTTGGCAACCTCGTTGAGTTCATTGGCACTGCATAGATATGATGACAATGGTTTGAAACCCAGAAATACCAGCTAGAGATTAAACCAGAACAGAGCGAAACCAAAGGGAAGTTTTCTGTGCTTGCAATACCCTTGAAACAGTAAAATGCCTGCTTTCTTGAAGGCTCTAGTGATGTTGCTTTTCCAGATTCAATACAGAAAACCTTATTTTGCTCCTACTTAGAGCTGACATCTAATCTGGGTTCACCACTGCAGTCTTCAAATGTCACTGAACATGTTTAATCATTTATGGAATAAACTAATGCATAACTGTAAAGCTTTTAGCATCAAAAGTGTATTCTTTTAAAAATTTTTTATTCTTCAGAATGGTACTTACTATTTCCAGTACTCTGCAGCCCACCAATTTCAATGAAACAGAAGTACATAAACAGTAGATAGTACTCACTCCGTATTGTTTTGTAACACTCTAAGGAACAGTTTCAGCACTTTGTGTGTCACACACATCCACAATTATTAACTGTTTAATAAGAAGTGCAAATATACTGCAATTGAACTGGTTTGATTGCTAGAAGTCCATAGTGTCATGACGATAAGGCTAAAGTAGCATTACTAAGCATTTTTTCTGTACGGCTATTCTGGCAGAAATTAATGTAGCCAGAGTTGATTAATGCTGACCAGCATTTTCCATTTAAGACTCTGGGATTGCCTGCAATGTTTTGAGAAGAGACGAGAAGAGGAGAGGAGAGGAGAGGACAAGAGAAAAGAAGAGAAGAAGAGAAGAGAAGAGAAGAGAAGAGAAGAGAAGAGAAGAGTTGAGTTCAATTGGAAGGGACCTACAACAATCACCTAGTCCAACCACCTGACCACTTCAGGGCTGACCAAAAGTCAAAGCATGCTATTATGCACATGAAAACAATCATCCCACTGAGAAATTAGGAGATCTCTGTGGCTTGGAGGATTGTCCTTGTTTCATTCCTAAGTAAATCTTCTAAAATTTGGGTATGTTGCAAAGTTATGAAAAATCATAAAGCAACTGAAACTTGCTAATATTTAATAGCTAGGTAACTCTCCTGAGATTTTGTTTGTGCTCAGTATGCTGCAATCCACTCCTGCACAGTCTGAGCTGTTCTTTCCTTTCAATTGCTCTTTTCTCTTGATGGTGCTGAAAACATGAAGAACGTATGTAGCAATTGAAAAATCAAGCTTCCTAAAGATAAGAAATACAACAAGACACGCACAGGTGTCGTGCACAGGTGTTACTGTGAGATCCAGGAGACCTATATCTCACTGAAGGACCTAATACTGAACTCTCATTATTGCTGGACTCATGAATGGCCCCAGTTGAGCTCACTCATTCCACACACAGCGGCAGCTCCTGGCAGCAACATGTATGCCTGTCCTCCCCTCTGGTTTTCACAAGCCCCTTTTTGGCGCTAGCAGCAGGGTGCTGAGGCCAGGCAGAACCCACCCTGTAGTCAAGAACGTCCACACTCAGGCTGCAACTGTGTGATCACTGTGATGGCTATTCCCTCACTATTGTTTTCCTTATACTTAGCCATTTCACCCCATTTATTGTTTGCTTGAATTACCATCCTCCCTCCCTGCCCTGCTCCTCCCTCCTTCTTCTTCCCTCTCTCCTTTGCCTCCTCCTGTCCTCTCCCTGAGTTCTTTCTCCTGTTTCCAGGAGTGACTCTCCAGGTAACTGTGACAAGCAGCAGGAAAATCATCACGGGAGTGATCTTTGCTTGGATACAAATACCCACATGCCTCTTTCATTCCTCATCTGTTTTCTTAAGCTCCCATTTCCCAGGCTTTATGTTCCCAGTATTCTGCAAAGCAGCACAGGAACGCATGGCCTTCCCTGCCTCCCTGGAGCCGTCTGCCCCTACGCCGGTCTGGGAGCACTCGCCCACGCACCTCTTAGAATTATTATCACAGATAACTCTGTCCTGGGACTTTTCAAGCTCAATGTGATAGAGAGGGAAGGACCTTCTCCTTATACAAAGTGTATGCCGGTTTCTTCTCCATTTCACCGCTCACATTCTGACGAGAAAACAAGGTCTACAGATCACTTAGGCGATTCGTTGTATTTATCATAGGAACATTTTGTCCAAAAGACCTTCCCAGACCTTCCTTATGACACCTCTGAAACTAGAGCTATGTAAGCTGAATGATGAGGACAAACAAGATTTTCTATATTGTCAACAACCCGGTGGGCAAGGGTCCCAGCACTGAAAAGGCTGCTGCATGCTGGAGGTGAGGGTGTGCTGTATTTGGTATTTTCCTGTTTGAGAGTGGGCTGCCTTCTCTTTTCCTTCCCAGTTCAGTCTTATGGGAGGAAACAGCCTTTGTTTTGAGGTGAAAGGGAGGCTTGAGCTTGGACTCAGTCGTTGTCTGTTTTGTTACCTCAGGTNCGGGAGGAAACAGCCTCTGTTTTGAGGTGAAGGCTGAACTACGAGGAAAGGGAGGCTTGAGCTTGGACCCAGTTGTTGTCTGTTTTGTTACCTCAGGTAACAGAGGAAAGTAGCTTCCTGGTGGCAGTAAAGCATCAATTCATATTTAAAGACGGTTTTGAGGGCTTCTTTTTCTACAGCCACCTGTGACTGAGTAGGTCAGAAGTGTTCTGTCCTGGACAGTGTTATAATGGTTCATCTCCCAGGTATACCCCCACAGACATGAAAACCCACTGAATTTTGCCTGACTGCTGCCACCAAGGGACCATGAGAAGTGCTGACATGTTTTTTGTTGGCTTTAGCCATGGAGGCTTCCTGCAGGAGGTAACATCCAGTGCCTACGTGGGTCATGCCTGGCGTGAAGGCCTAGGATGTCAGACAAGTTCTCTCTATGAAGAACTGAGACCATGAAGGACAAGACTTGTCACCCTCTTGCTAGTGGGCTCTAGGGGCAGACAGGCTCTTGGAGGTACAGTGGAAATGAACGGCATCACAGAGGATGAAGTTCAGTCTGGCTTCCCTCTCTCCGCTATGCAGAGGTTTGGTTGACCATGCCAAAGGCAGGAGGCTGTGCTGCTGTGCCGGACCGCAGGGCAGGTCACAGGGTGTGCAGCCTGGAGATGAGGGGTGTAAGTGCTGGAACACCGGTGTAGGATGGTAGGAAGGTAGTGGGATAGGCACCTTTCTGGGACCATCTGTCTGGCATTCAGTGTTGATTTCATTGGGACTGTCTGAAGCACTCTCAACAAAGTTTCTTAAAATTGCAGTTTGTAGGTTTCTAGAAAGTACTGTAGGAAGCCCGAAGCAATTAGACTCCAGGCATTTCAGCTTGGAACACAAAATTAGGCAGTTAGCTTTTGACTTTCATCTCTAGGTCCCTACAAAGGGCTAATAATAATGTAAGTACCTCAGCTGGGTGCTGGGAAAATTAATCCATTACATTTGTGAAGTATCCAAATACTCTGAAACTGAGCACATCAGAACAGCTGCTGAGAAAATTGACAAATCTCTGTTCTGAGGAGGGCTCGGGTAGCATGAATTAAGTAAGGTCACATACTCAATAAAAATAAAAAGAAATATTATATATCCATGCACTGAAGAGGCAGAGATACTGGGTAAAATATGATCAAGTAATGAAGGTCTGAATTGTAAACACATGCCAGAAGGCCAAAAGAAAGTTTCAGGCAACCTCAAGCCTTCCATTCCGAAATTTTTGAATGCTTGGCTTTGTCCCTCCCTCCCTTCCTTCCTTCCTCTTCCGTCCTTCCGCCCTTCCTCCCTTCCTTCTTCCATCCTCTCCCTCCCTTTACCAGGTTTTTAGAGCCTGAAAAAATCCAGAAAAAATCAGAGTACTCAGATTTTTTTTGCTGTAACATGTGCTGAGCATGTGACTCATCTTTACCCTGTACTGAGAACCAGCAGAACTTGGATCCAGGACTTAGAGAACAGACCAAAGTGATAGTTCAAGTTTGTTGGTTTATGTTGTTAAAAGGCATAAAATTCCTAAAACAACAACAGAGATTTTGGGTTGCTGATCCATATGGCTACGCTAAGTGGCTCAGAAAATACTTCAAAACTATAATTGCAACCAGTTGCACAGAGCTAACAGGCAGAGTGATGAAAGAATTAGATAATGTTGTGATACTGAGGTGTAGGGTGGGATGAAAAATGAGCTTCTAGCTTGTTCCTGCTCTTTATAGTAAGCTCAGTTTTGCAGTGTGAGCTGCATGGTTCCTTCTGTGCTGCCTGGCTGGGTGGACAATCACAGCCCCAACCTCTGCCCTCAGTATTAACAGATATATGTAGAGGGTGTCTACTTGCTATGTGATCCTGGAGAAGTCACTTCATTTCTTTTTGCCCACAGTTCTTGAGAGTACGTGTCTGAACAGTGCCCAGCAGCGTGGAGCCCAGGGCCAGGGCTATCACAGGAGGGCTCTAGGTGCTAAGTAACAACTCACTGTTAACTTCAGAGCTCTGCCGAATCTTTCTGCAAATGTTTGGCAGCATTTGAAAACCACTAGTATTTTTTCCTACATATTTAAGGCTTCCATGTCACAGCAAATGAAACACCACTCACTGAAAGAGCTGGGAGAGCGCAGCAGTTCTGAAAATCTGTTCGGTTTTATTTAAACTGTCACATGTAAGACTAGCTCTTCTTGCCCCATCTTCTTCCCGTGTATTTTTGTGAGCAGTTTAAGAATATTAATGGTAGCACAATTATAACTAAAAATCAGGTTCATATGTTTTAAAACAAGAATGGATGGCTATCAGTATAGGTAGTCTGATTTCCCATATAGGTGACTAAAATTCTCTATGCAATTCCTACACCAAGGCTCAGTGCACCTGCAGCATTTATTTAAAAAAAAAAATCTGATCAGATCAATATCTGTTTTTATTTAAATATATCTATACCCTTCTTAAATAAAACACTTGGTAGATGGTTATTAGCACTGGCCAGAAAATCCTTTTTCTACTGACAAAGAAATTTGGGGTGTGGGGGCAGGACTCAACTTAGAAAAGCCAAAACATTTTGCTTTCATTCTTTTCCATAAACCAGGCTACCTGGCTGAATTACAACTTCCAGGATTCACTGTGGTCTTTAATCTTCTCAAAAGAAGCATAGTATATCACTGGAGAAAAAAATGGAAACATCAATTGTGATGTAATTGCAGTTTCTGGGTAGCAATATAATTATTATACCAAAGCCAAAATATTTTCTCTGTGAATATTTATATTAAAAATTATGTGAAAAATATAAAACCTGGACATAATATGTTTTACTAATTCAATTTTTTCTCAGTTAAAAACACAAAAAAAATACACCCTGTTCAAGCCCACAGAAGAGAGTGCTGTGACCAACAGCCAGAAGGCTTCTAGTTCTGCTTCTACATTGGAGCAATGTATGATGTTCCAGGGAGTTCCTCTGCCTCTGGATAAGATATCAAGAAAAAAAGAGAAAAGCTTGATGTTGATGCAGAATTTGGGAAACACATGTTCAGTTTCCTTCTTCAGCACAGAGTTCCTACACAACTCTGAACACATCATTTGGGTCTTGGTTGCAGGAAAAGCTCAGACAGCCTGAGCCTTGCAGTGCCTGACTCCTAAGTTCCTCATCTCCACAGCAGAATCCAGTAACACAAAGAGAAATTCTGCATCTCTCCATGCACAAAGAAAGCATGAACAGCATCATAACTGGCAACACATGGAGCAGGAGGCTGCCTGGAGTAA
Source organism: Syrrhaptes paradoxus (assembly GCA_013400615.1). Classification (NCBI taxonomy): domain Eukaryota; kingdom Metazoa; phylum Chordata; class Aves; order Pterocliformes; family Pteroclidae; genus Syrrhaptes; species Syrrhaptes paradoxus. Next base: position 116,195 of record VZTO01003813.1, read on the forward strand.
CCAGGCTATAGTGAGAATATTTTGAATTCTCGCTCATTGTAGGTCCTTGCTAAGGGCTGTACAGAGGTGCTTCTCTTAAGACAGAAATAGTCTGGCTAGTTCTGTCACCTGGTGTGCCAAAGGTCTTTAAAAAATTGTTTGGACAACACAAATGATTTTTACAGCTCTTACTGTGCTCACTGCTATTGTTACCTCTGAGATCCAGATTTAGTTCCTTGTCTGCTGTATGTCTCCCACCTCTGGAATTGCCCTAATTAGCAACTATCACTCAGCTATTGTATGAGCTGGCAACTCTTTGTGCCCCTAGTGAGGCTCTGCTGCTTTGCATAAAGCAGGGATTCACGGGGTAAGAGGCAAAGTCCCTGTGTGTGAGTCTGCCATGGCAGGATAACAGCTGGGGGAAGGAGCCCCAGGTTTCAGCCACCACCCCAAGCACTGTTCGGGTATCCTAGCTGACAGTTGGTAAAACACATCAGCAGTGCTCAGGCAAAACACATAAGCAACATTTTGGGTCTCGGGGCTGTATTTAGAAAATGCTAGCCTACTGAATAAAAGGGGCAGCTTCCGCTTCTGCTTTAAAAGAAAAAGAAGCTGAAAATTATTTATTTGCTTCCCCCCCCCCAGCTTCCCAAACCCAGGGGCAACAGATGAAGACATCTCTAATTCATAAACCTGGAATGGCCTTTGGGACAATCTCTCCACAAGCTACTTAACTCTGTGAAGATCTGGGATGTTACGGGACGTTTGCAGAGGCAGAGCATGGTGCAGCANAAACACAGGGGCAGCAGATGAAGACATGTCTGATTTATGAACCTGGAATGGCCTTTGGGACA
>VZTO01003814.1:0-58278 GCA_013400615.1 Syrrhaptes paradoxus
TGGGAAGACAAAGGTAGAGTAGCCTGACTCATCAAAGGCATGTCAGAGGTGTTGCCGAGTATCTTAGCTAAATGATCTTGAACATACAAGTGTTTGGATTTGTGGAGATTTTGCTCCAGGTGTAGCATTACCCCAAGAGCAGCAGTGTAGCAGACTGTTAGCAAGAATTTTCTGCCCTGGTTAAGCCATGAGCTGTATCTTAAGGGGCAAAGGTTGCTTCTTTCAAAACCTTATTTTTGCTGTTAATTTAGCTATATGGTTCCAGTCTGGGCACCTTTGCTTTCCTGGTCTAAGGAACCGGCGGCCTGTCTGCAGGTGGGTTGTCCAAGGGCATCCTTCAGCACAAATGGGATGCAGGTCAAGCTTCCATCAATACAGACGAAGGGACATGCTTTAGGTTCTGTAAGTCCAAAACAATAAAGTTTCTTAAGTCTAAACCAATATGGGTTAGGGGGCCAAAAAGATGGTGTTTACTATGTGGACTTTTTTTTTTTAATTTAGAAAAATTTGTAAGCTGTTTGGGTTTTCAGGAGTAACATCCCCTGAGTTCAAGCTTCCAGAATATTTGCTTTTTGTTGTATGAGACACTTCAGAAGGTGTTTGGTATGTATATTTAACTCTGTGGTGTTTTTTTGGGGTGGGGAGGTTTTTTGTTTGTTGTTTTTCAGAACAAGATGTTTTTAAGTTGCAGATTGTGGTAAACAAGAAATGAGTTGAGAAAATGAACAGATTTGATTTTCAGGTCATTCAGCCAATATTACAACAGCGAGTCTGTTAATGAAAGCTTGTGTCGGTCCAGACGTGATCTCTACTGGTTGTAGAACCTGAACAGGTAGGCAGGATGGAGGTCCCCTGTACCCTGCCGCAAATGTAAAGGTATTGGTCCTGTCCTAATGAGCTTACAACTTAAAAGATGAAACCGAAGAGATGGATGAAACTTAATGTGCTGGGGTGGAGAGAAGGATAAAGATCAAGGCTGCTAGGATTGGCAGAGTGGAGATAAGAGTCAGGCTCGCAGAGAGATAAAAGGCTGCCTGAGAGCGGTTGGGAGAGAGGAAGCTGGTAGAGGCACTTGGAAGGGTATGCATACGGCAGGAAGCGATGGAAGGTAGCGAGCTATAAATACAGTGGTTGTAATGGTTTAAATGACTTGAAAAGGATGAGGTAAATGTCAGAACACTGGCCAGGAGATTAATCTTGGTAAGAGGAATGTGGGCCAACATGTATCTCTGAGTTAGGAGCATGTCCCAGTGTTTACTTCTCCCTTTTAGATGAGGAATGCGAGGAGTTTTTTTTTCTCTTTTTTCCTTTCTCCTTTCTGAAAGTTGTTTTTCCTGCAGCCATGGGACCAATAGATTTGGTGCAGGAATGTGCACCGGGGCACAGGATCATCCTGTGCAGCATCCCTCGGTAGTTAACGTCGCATGGACCTGCCTCCTCTGTTCTTTGTGAGACAGAAGCAGCTAGTGTGATGGACCTCCTTGGCATCACTGCTGGTTCCTTCTTGGTTTTGCAGGAGCTCTTCAGGTGGCGTCTCTGGGATTCAGGCAATCTTCTGGCGCTGGGGAGGAGGCAGCGCTGTGGCTTGAGAGATACATCCACCTTTGGGATTTGTAACCAGTGTGTCGGAGGATTTGGAGACCAGCTCTCAACAGGGAGGTCTGGATGGCGCCCGCTCATCACTGCTGCGGGGCTTTCAGCCGCTCAAGAGCCGTAGCCTGCAGAAGCTGGAGTGCCAAGCGATAGCTTTGATGGGAGAAAGTTGCTTTATTTCTGGGTCGGTAGATCAGGTTGAACAGACACTGTGGTGGTTGCTGGTGAGTCTGGAAGTGGTGGCAGCGAAGCTTGATTCACTGTTGAGGTTATAAGTGACTGAAATATTAATGTTGACGTGCTCCACAAGGTAAACACCAAACAAGAGTTGCATGCTGTTGACCGAAACTCCTCTGTGTGTAGACAAGGTTTGACTGTTGTGAGCTCCTGGACTGCTCCTGGACGCTGAAGGCCCCATCCTTGGCTCTTGTGCATGGGCTGTGATTTGAGAAGACCTTGCTTCACGCATGCAATGCAATCTGAACCTTTCTCCTTCCTCCCCTGCACAAGCTGAGGTTTTGGGTATCCTAATGTTAACGCAGACTCAATAATGTGATAATTAGAGAATGTAAAAAATTGATGCATGCCACTGCTGTGTGTGGTAGCAGATAGTGGCTGAGAGCAAAAATATTTTTTTGTGCAGGCACACACGGGCAAAAGGTATGGCTGAGGAGGGGGTAGCGATCTGGGTATGTGGCCACGTAGTAACTTTCTGCCTTCGACTGTCATTTATGGTGATAGAGGTGAAAGAAACAGGTAGTGCCAAGTGCTTTCAACCGTCGATGGCTAAAGTGGCTGGGAAGAGCAAAGGGATGAATTAGAACATGTGAAACTCAGCAGAAAGGAAAAACTTCCTGTAGAGGGGAAGTATCAGGAAAGGTGATGTGAAGGGTGGGGAGCTGCTTCATTACTCAGGAGTGACACGGTCCTTTCTCTTTGTGGTGTTTACAAGAGTAGTTCTGCTCACTCGAGCTGAAGACCTGTGCCTGCAAGCAGACACCACCCAGCAGAGGAAGAGCAGGGCAGGCCTGGGTACTGCTTCCCCACAAACATAGACCCAGCCTCTCTTTCTTTTTTTTTTTTTTTTTTTTTTTTTTTTTTTTTTNGTTTGGCAGCCCCTAGTTTGTGTATTGGAAGAGATAAGGAGCCCTATCTTTTCTCTGTGCCACTTTAGGATTGTGTAGCTGCTGTATCCTCCTCTGCCATACATACACTTCTCCGGGTGCCGGCAGCAACTGTACTGCACACACCAGGGACCTGCGCTATAGTTTTGTTTTTGTTTTTTAATTTCATGAAACATCCTAATACTTCTCTGTGGGCTGAAGGGTCCTTGTTACCTGGCTGTTCCTCACTGGGAAGCTGTTTCACACCTTCCTGGAGTTTTTCTGTGCTACTCCAGTTCCCTCGTTTAAGAAGGACTGGGAGTAACTGGGATAGTTTCAGAGTTGTGCGTGCTGTTCAGCACCGGTATTTGACGTGGCTGTTTTCTTTCCTATTCATTTCCTAACTGTTCTTCACGTCCAGTTTGCGGTGAGAGCATGGGCAGGAAATATATTCCTCCCTGCTGGCACTTGAGGGCTCCGAACCTTTGTCACGAGAGCAGGGTAGGCTGGAGCAGGTGGTGTTGTCAGAAGCCACACAAACAAGTTTTTGTTGGGTTTTTTTTTTGGCTAAAATTTACCTCTGTTTTCTGCAGTTTAGCACGTCAGTTGTGGTATCTTACGCACTTGCCATGAGAGTGAAAAAGAATTTTTTTTCATTCTTCTGCAACAGGAAAATCTGAAATTTTGAACTTCGATGTGTTTTTAAGTGGGGAGAAGTTAATTTTTAGTATTCTCACTGTATCGTAATAGAAGTTGATTTTAAAAAAACCCACAGAAAACAACAAAACAACCAGAAAAACAAACTCCCCAAACAGCTTCTTGTCAAGCTGTCAGGTGCAATTTGAGTTGGTGTTAGGGCCCTGCCAAAACTGCGTGCAAGTTCCTGGTTCTAGGAATAGTATCAGTGAAAGAGATGAAATGAGGGAGTGTGCGTAAGGCCTTCCTAGAAACAACACTCCTGTTCATTAAACCAGAAAAAGGAGCCACTGCTGGACAAGATAAGGGGTTTCTGCAAAGTGAATAAAAACAATGTGAAAGCATGGGAGAGGTTTTCCAGCTCATGCCATTGCTGACCACTGAGAATAGCAGAACTGTGTTTTGAATGGACAGTTGTGGATGAAGATTATTTGTAAGAGTAACTTTGTCTTCTGAATTTTAGAAAGGCAGCTTGAGGGGGCATCTCGTTTACTGGGATGTGTTGTTACTGTTGCTCTGTTTAAATCGTTTATCCACTGAAACATGGGCCATGTAACAGGGTTTTTTTAAAACAAATTTTGCTTTTTTGCTTGTGGAAAGCCAGTAAAATTGTAGGTACGAAATATATTCATTAGGTCAATTCGAGCATCGTTAGTTTGTTGTTGGATGAAGAAAGTATGTGAAATATGTGCTTAATGGGGAGCGTGGAGTTGAACCCCTTTCCCAAAGAAGGACGCTGGGGCCGTGTTTGGGTGACCCAGGTACAGTCACAGCACACGCAACAGCCACAGGGAATGTATCGGTTTTTCTGAGTTGTGTTTGCAGACTTGGTGTCTGGGCGTGCAAACGAAGAAGGAATTCTGCTTTTCTCAAATAACACCGCTTGCCTCTAGCAAGGTCTAAAGCTGTGCCATTAAAATAAGAACTCAGAAGAAATAGGACAATGACACGGGATGGTAACCATGTATTTGGTAAGATTTGGGGCAAAACCATTTCTCACTACTTTGTGAAGAATGTATTTGGGCAAACGACCTCGCTGCCCCTGACCTGCGTGCCATCTGGAAGGCTTGAAATGTAATACGGTGCCGTCCTCCTGCCCTGTCCCCGAGGCACGAACAAAATGCTTTTGGGTGTGCGCCTTGTGTCCTGAGGTTGCGCTGGGGCTTGGTGCTTTCCTGAACAACAGGAATATTGTGTGGCCGTGTGCGCAAGAACGTCTGGGGCTGTTCTGCTTTTGATCTGCCTAAGTCAGATTAATTCCCATTTCCCTCTAACCTGAAGTTCAGGAAATGGAGAACTTCAGGAGTGTTCTCCAGAAAGCATTAAGCTGTCTTAGTCTTTGACATGGAGATTTTAATAATTTAATTATCTTAAATTAATATCTTCTGTAAGCAAAGCTTTTATCCTTTTAGGAATCAGTTGGAGAATTATGTCAGTAAAAGCCTTTCCTATAAAAACAGGTATTATTTAGGATGGATTTCTTTGAGAGAATTAGGATATGTCTGCTGTGTTCTTAAAACCTCTTGATTTGTTTCAAAGTGGCCTGACTTGTCTGACCTTAATAATTCAGAGGCAGGAAATGAAGTGTAAATGGGAGATATTCTCATCGGATGTATTTTCAAATGGAACACGCTGGGTTTCCAATCTAATGAATTAAAACTAATCTAATCCTCTGCCTGTGATTTTTATAAAACCATAGATTGTTTTTTGCATAGAAAATTTGCAGAGCCCTTTCTCAGTGTGTTCCTTAATTTGAAACAAAACATTTCTGAGCAATGGCACACTGCCATCTTATTTTAAATATTTGCCCTCTTAGTTTCTCTTCTGCCCTCGCGAGCCCTTTCCTCTGTGTGTTCCCCAGGAAGACTGGCACAGCCCTGTGCAGTTTTATGATCTGATCCCATCTTGACCTGATGCCTTTCACTAGATTTGTGTAATGACGATGACATTGTTTGAATTTTCTAAACTTCACTTACGTGTTTTTGAGAGGTGATCTGTGAAAATGTTTGGGTGCTTTCTGGACTCGTTCTCCATATTAAATATTCTTTGGCAGTTGAATTGGTATTGTTCTCAATATTTTGAAGCAGTAGAGCTCAATTCTGAAGAAAAGCTGAAGCTTTTGTGTAGAACCTGTTAACAGAGCTGAAGTTTGAGTGAACAGAAAAGCCCAGTGTAGGGTGCTATGAAAACTGCTCAGAATGGTGTATTTCTAGGCTGCTCCGAAAGTGCTGGGGTTTTTTTGAATTCATGTTTCTGCTGCTTGTTTTGTTGTAACGATCAGTTATCAGATTATTTTTTTTTCGGGTAGACTGAGCAGATTTTCTTGGAAGAGCTCGTGACAATCCTGGAACAGCAATGTGTTTACACTGCGAGTGAACGTTATCGTCACACTTGTCCTGTCTGATCTGGCCACTGAGTTTTATTTGGTGGCATTTATGTTTTGAGAACTCTGAGGGACTGATGGGCTGCTCTGTGAGCGCTGTTCCTCTCTTCCCAGCTAGTTGGCCTCTCCTGGTTTGTTTCCTTTTAGAAGAGCTGTTTCGCCCATTTCTCTGGCAGCTTCCTTTGCTGTTCAGTCAGGGTTGAGTCAATACATGTGTACGGTGTCTGTGATGAAATGCTGATCTGGTTTCTACTGTTGATCAGCAATTCTCGTATATGAACTATTAACACAGCAAATTGTTAGCTGATGGATCTTAGATTATGAAGACTGAAAGAAGATCATCCAGCTTCACAGCAGCTGTGTTGTTTTCCTTGAGCACTTCATGTCCTCCACTGGTTTCCCTTCACCTCCTGGCTAGTCAAAGGATGGAAGAAGATCAGGAGTGGGAGAGCAGAGCCACCGAGGAGCTCAGGGCGTGAGCACCTGTGCAACCTCACGAAATAAACCCACACCGCTTCCTGAGCATCCTTCTGGTGAGGAACCACAGAGGCAGAAATCCACAACTTAGCTCTGGGTATCGGCAGCACGGCAGAGGTGTTCTCACTGACATTAAACCCCTTTTACAGCTCTCTCGCTAGTAACTCCTCTTGTGCACGTGCGGGCTGTTCACACAGCTGGGTGCAGGTGCCTCTCTAGAAACAACCGGTGCTCCTGGACACCGGGGTTCCTGTGGCTCCCTGCCGGCAGCTGGAGCGCTCTGAACGAGAGACGCCGTTGGGCGGGTGGTTCAGCTCAGATCTGCGCAGGAGGATGTGGGGGGAGTTAGGAGCTCCTACAGCTTCATGATCAAACCTCAATACCGGGGCTTGTGACTGCGGCTGCAGAAACTGTCCCTGGCTCTGCTGGAGACCCTGCTGGCCCGGCCGCAGGCTCTGCTGGCTGTGACAAGGGATTTCTGTGGTGCCTGGAGGTTGGTGGTGGGTGACCCCCCCAGGGGCCTTTCTGGCTGTGGCCCTGCTGTCATGCGGGATGGAGTCCTGAGTGCCCCACTCGTGCATGCTGGGGACTGCAGACACTTTGGGGAGGGATCTTGCAAGACCTTAGTCTCGTCTTAGATTTCAGAAGGATTTTTTTAATGTGGTTGAATTTCATGAGTTTCTCTTTGCCTTTTCTATCTGATAGCCGTATGTGTTTACATATATATATATGTCAGGTCATATCTGTATCTATCTGTATAAATGCTTGATTCTTTTATCCCCAAAAAAGCTGATGACTCAGGGCGTGAGCCAGCTGCACTGCTCCAACTGCAGTATTGAAATTTTCAGCTTCAACCAGAGGATTAGAGAAGTGGTGACAACCCGTAACTCCGTGGCCAAAAGACTCACGGCTTTATGAGACTGTTATCAGCTTGTAGGTAATGCTGATGTGAAACGCCCTTATGTTTATTTACAGTTCCCACAACTCTGTTTTAGTTTAAAAGGGAAGAGGAAACACGCTGAAGTGTAGTTTATAATCGTGGGGAGAGGGAGGGACAAATTAATGAGATCTTGTTTAACAAGCGCAGAGTTTCAGGAAGGGGGGATGCTGCAGGGAGGTCCTGAGCTTGCCTTTGCACTGCTGTAAAACTCTGTTTGAGCCAGGAGGGCAGGGAATTTATAAGCTGGAGTGAAGCGCAGCTGAGGATACTTTCTTCTGGTTTCTTATAAATTAATCTGTGTTAGTCTGGGTGAGCTTGCTTTAGAATTGGTTATCATCATTGGCTGCCTTCTGAGTTATGCCACATTGTTCAAAGAATCAAACTGAGTTAAGCAGGTTGGGTTTTTTTGGTGTGGTGTTTTTTTTTATTTTTTTTTTTGCTCTTAAGCTCTTCCCCTTCCCCTCCAAGTATCTTTAACGTAATCTGGTACAAGTTTATGGAGGTTTTCCGAAAGCTGTAGGTATAAATACTGAGTTCTGCCATGTGGGACTGTCTGATTCAAACAGCTGGGCCTTTGCTCTTCCCGGTGTTCTGGGGATGTGCTTGCAGAGATTAGAATAACTTGTCAGGCAGCTTTCAGGTGTGCCTTGTGTGCTAGGCGTGGAGGAAGAATACTCTGACAGAAGCAGAGACAGTTTTTGAAGTTTCTTTTATGTAAGCATGTAGGTCCACAGCTAGGAAAGGGTGGGGGGCTGCTGGCAAACGTTAATTTTTACTGAATATAAGTTTAACGTAGAAGCTTTAACTGTTGTAATGTTTGACTTGGACTGCATTGCTGAGGTGTGATTCACTGCAGGCTCTGGTGTCTTTTCATCCCTTGGTCCTACAGCAAAATAATATTTTTCTGAAGAGGAAACTTATTTCAAAAATAATAGTTTTATTTGGCTTTTGTGAAGACAAAGCCATCGCTAACCACATCACGCTCTGCGTGTAACAAGCAATAGCTTTGTGTAGTGATCTTATGATGGCTGAGAAATAATACAAATGGGGGTTCTGGAGTTGCGGGTGTATTTTGGCTGGCTCTGCCTTGAATTGTGGAAAACCACGTTACTGTATTTTTGAAATCATTATGTATTTGAAAAATGAAACTCAGCAATCCAGACCTTGGTGTGGGTCCTGTTAGGGAGTTTTCTCTGAAGCCAAAGGACCCCTCTGGACTCCTCCCAGCCTGCCATGGTCTGTGCTGCTCCGGCTCTCGAGCAGTGGGCAGCGGTTGCTGAGGGCTAGGGCTGTCCTGGTAGGGGTAGGGCTGCTCGGTGCAGCTCATCGGAGCTTTGTTCTTTTTTTTTCTGGTTGTTTTTTTCTCTTTCTTTTGAAGGGCTGGTATTTTTAGCTGGACAGAAATTGAAACTTCTTTAACTTCGGGTGGAGTTTGTGCATGCTTACTTTATGATTGGTGATGTGAGTAAACATACAGGTTTGCATTATTAGCCATAGTGCTTGCTCGTTCTTCAGAGGGTCACGTTTTCTTCTGCATATTCACAGAATCACATATTCCTGTGGTAGAGGCAGTGAAGCACTGTGCTTGCTTTAGCAGGGAGATTTAACTGATTTCCTTGTGACCCCACAGAAGAGCATGAGCAGGATCAAGGTCCAAAACCCCATCTTCCGTTCCAGCGGGCCATCGCTGGGCTTGGTAATGAAGTGTTCCCGTATCGCCGTGAGAGAGCTTGTACCGTGTGCCTTTGAGGGGAAGCGTAAACTCTGCTTCTGTGTGTGATGTTTTCTGAAGGCTGTCTCTTACGCTAGCTGTTGTTGCTCAATGAGAGCGACCTGCTGTTCCCTTCTTCTCTGTAACACCAGGAAACCGATCCCGCAGGCACGTACCTCAGACCTTGAGGAGAAGGTGACCAAAGCCAGCTGCCTGGCAGGGGACAGCATCCGCAGTCTTGGCCGAGAGGACAAACATGTTGGAAGAGGACAGTCTGTCGGGAGTGGGAGAGGGTGTGACCCCGTGGCTGGGCTCATGGTGCCCCTCCAGACTGAGATCAGCATTCACACTGCCTCTGTTGGGAGCGGAAGGGTTTTGTAGTGAGGTGAAAAGTGACTTCTAGTGTGTTCCTCAATCTGTGTTCACACCACCGCAGAAAGCGTTCACGTGCCCTTCATCAGATTTTTCTGTGTCAGGGACCTTTTGAGTCGCTCACACCGTGGCATGTGCAGTTCATTGCAGAGCAGGTGTCCTGCTGTGGGGTCATCCTCTCTCCTGTTTCCATTCCTGCCTTGTCACCCCACTGTATCTTCCTGTAATACAAGATGGTGTATTTTTCCCTCTCATTTTACTGAGCACTTTATATTTTGCCTTTTCCGGTCAGTTTGAAGCCACTGGTTTTTGCTGATGGCAGCAAAGGTGGCTGCCTGCTGTAGCTGTGTGCTTTCGTACCGTGGGTTGTCTTTTAGTGAGACTTTATTGAAAAAGGGAAAACTATACTCTGAGATGTTTCTTATCATAACTATATTAAGCTTTTCCCTGAAAAGCTGAGGACAGGGCAGGCAGCTGTCACCATTTGCCACTCCTTGTTTGGAGCTGGAGCTGCATTTGTGTACCTGCTGCGATTGGGAGTGTTCACCACAACTGTAATTACACCTGGGTGAACGTCCCTCCTGCGCCGCGTGCTTACTCATAGCCTCTGCTATGTGCGGGATAGCAAGGATGGAGATCTGGGTAAATGAAATATCGATAGTGACACGGGCGGTGGGGAGCTGTGGGCTTTGATCCTTCCCGCAGCGCGTGGGCTGGCGGCACGGCGCTGGCTGTGCTCCGAGCTCCGTACGTGTGTCAGCTCCGCCGTGGTGGTGGCTCTTTGCTGTTTGCTTCACACTTCGTCGTTCTTCCTGATGGCTCAGGATTTCGGAGCGTGGTGTCACCTGGTAGTGCCCCTTCCCCTCTGCGGGACCAGTGTTCTGCGTTCAGCAGCTGTCACTCCCGCAGTGGATAAGCTCCATGTCTTCACCCCACTATAAAACATTTTTTTCCAATATAACTTGCATTTAAAATGTCACTGACTTTCTTTTTTTCTTCCTCTTTTGTAGACTGACTGCATTGCCATGGAAACCATTGTTGGAAGAGAAGACTTTTCTGCTGGTAACTCCAGAAACTGTGTGGTGCTTTTGGAAGCAAAGCTCAGCTCCAGCCGGCTACTTTCATTTCCACCAGCACGGACATAGACACACATCCTTTAATTAATTTTTTTTCATAGACATCAACTCTCTACAGTTGAATTAATTTGAATTGAGATTTTTTTCATAGCTGTGCTTTGGTGATGGAATTTGGTCTTTCATGTCATATCTCTTTGGGAGGCAGCGTGAACGCTAACAGGAGATCCCGGTATGCCCCCTTCTTCCTCCTGCCTCTCCCATTATTCTTCTTTTTTAATTTATATTCTGAGAAGTCGAAGCTGGTTTCTGATTGTCTGTTTAACATGGGTTTTGCTTCTCCGGTACATTAACAAGTGGTTAGCTTAAAACATGTATTGTTTAGAAATATTTTGGCAGTTCAGGATTTTTTTTTCAGGTGGCTGGGCGGAAGGAGGGAAGGAGAGGTACACAATAGCTTGAGGGGTGAACCTGTGGGACGGAACCGGTCTGAGAAGGAGAGACCTCTTCTGCCTTTTTTTTTTTTTTTTTTTTTTTTTTTTTTTTTTTTNTTTTATGGTACAAGAGGTATTTCTTGATCATAGGCTAGAGTATTTTAAATCAAATGTCTGTCAGAGCTTAAACCGAATTTTTTTTTTTTTTTTTTGCTCAGAATTTTGGTCTGTACAAAGTAGGATTAATGGGCTGGTTGTCTTGTAGATTGTTTTTGTTCTTACCCTCACGATACTTGTTTATAAATACGAATTGTGTAAAATGAGGTTTTTGTTCATGCATTCAAATGGAGAACTGCAGAGCTGTATCCAGCGTTTGTGACTTCTGCATTATATTTGTCAGCTGTAGCTTTTTAAAGGGAAACCACCCTAATTGATCTTACTTTCAACCAAAGCCCCAGTTTTAATTTTGGATGATTTTTGTTCTCTCTTCCTGGCATAATGGGGAAAAAAGTAAAATGTTGGCTCATCAATTGTCTTCATCCCACGTACAGAAATGTGAACAATGACTATTTGACCCTTTTCAAATAAGCCCTGATTTTTCTACGATTTAAGCGCTTCACTCTTGTACTGAATTTTTTTTTTTTGGTTGAAATGAATTTAGGTTTTTAACACTGCTATGAACTTAAAGACATGACACTAGTCATTGGTACATGCGATGTGTAATAAAAGGCACTGACGATTCCGAAAGGGTTTAGAAGTGGTACACAAATCCTCATGCTGAACTGCACCACACAGCTGGTAATCCTCTACACCGTATATTGTACAAGGGATTTGTCAGGCTGCCTCACCTCTAACACACAACCTGGGAATTGCTGGTACAGTTTGTATGACGAGTGAGACGCTGTCAGCGTGGATTATTCAGTGATGTGTACCCAGATCTATTTCTGAGGAGTATTAAAATGTACATGTCACTGAAATATGAATTATTTTTTTTTTTTTTTTTTTTTTTGGAAACATGGTACCAATCAGTTTCTGCAGTGTCTAGTGACAGGAAAAACTGTCGCTCCAGGGTTTAAAAGCACAGATCTGGTTTTGATTCTGGAAGAGAAGTTTAAGTTGGTACAGTTACTTGTTGCTGCTAAACGTACACTAATGAAAAATACGACCACTCTTACAGACCATGATACTGTCTCGCCATATAGCTTTTGTTTGGTCTCGTAAATTAATAATGCAATATTTAGACAGCTTTTTATAAAGCTTTACATCTTTTCTAAGAAATTAAAATTTGGATGAAGCTCGTTCTAAACAATGTGAAAGGAAAAGGTTGTTTTGAAGAAATTTGTAACATACTTATTTCCTATTAGATCCCTGAGGCTGCCATTGTACAATATACAGCACTGATTTAATACATGCTGAATAAATAAGTAAATGGGTAACCTCAAGTATAGTGGTACAAATACTAATAGGTACGGCATAATAAATATGCAATCTTTTTGAATCTCTTAGTTTACAGCAACTAATTTATTCAGTATTGTGCTGGAAGAACATTTTCAGATGATGTAAAACGTATCACTATATATACTACCTTCCAGCTACCCGTTTATGCTGCTGTATAGTACGAGAATACCAATGATAGAACAATGTTTGTCCTGTAAATTTAATTTGATATTGGACAGTTATTGTCTGTACAAACTAAAACATATATGGTTGAAACTGTTCATTATATTTGCTATTTCTGCTTCACAGATCTGTTTTAAAGTTGAGCTGATTGATCTGGCTTTGTCTTCCATTGTAAATATTGTTCTGTTGTTTTCTTTGTAAAACACATCGCGTTTGCGGTTTTGGGAGACTGGCTTGAAGCTCTGTATAGTGTTTATATTTATCTGACTTGGCTTTCCATAGAGCTACTTGCAGTAAATACGTGTTCATGTAGCTCCGTGTCTGGGTTTTATTTTTAAACAAACTTTTGGGTTTTTTCTGTCAGAAGTGCATTTCCTCCTGCTGTGGCTGCTTGCTTCTCTAAAGTGGTTTTGTCACCCCTGTGTCCCTGCAGATTTGCAGAAGCTTTCAGCATATTTCAGGGGAGGGATTCCCAGTCTGTACGATTGTCTCTGCCACTTAAAGGGGTAAGAGGTGACATACAGCACAACGCCCGGAAGCGTTCTTTGTTGTAGATTTGTAGTGCTGGTAAACAATTTGGTTTCTGAATGAAAAAAAAAAACAAACAACAGGGCCAGATCCTTTCTTTTTCTGGTTTAAGTGGAGAAGAGTGTGGCAATTTGTTGTTCATAACTTTCTGTGGCTGGAGTATGGAAGCTTCATAGTCAAAAAGTACCAGTCCTGGAAGGAATTTTAGCAGTGTAGTGTCAAATAGATTCTTGTCTTAAGAGGTCAGTGCAAAAGGGAACAAGTGTGGCTGGCTGATGTAAGTTTTGTAGTAATACTTTGGTTTGATAGGTGTTATATAAGGTCTTGGTATGTAAAACCAAAACCCATGTAGGTATCATCTCATAATTTCAGGTAATGCACCCGCTTGTAAAAATGACTGTATGTGTGTTAGAAAATACAAACACAGGGTAGTGCCTTTTCAGGTTCCTCACTGACATGAAGGATAGGTCAGTAATTCTGGATAGAAAGAGGTTTTATTCCTAGATGTGAATGTATCTGGTCTCCATAAATGTGGGTCATTACTGTGAAATGTCTTGGATTAGACTCTTCCATCTTTACAGATACCTGATGTGATTCTTGCCCCGTTACTCAGAGTAGTGCACTGTGAGAGTCACATTCGCTGTGAGAATGGGGTTTTCCTCAGATTAAACCTCCCCCTTTCCCAGGGCCTCCTTTTACAGCATGTCGCCTGTATTGGGAAGAAAAAGGAAACAGTGCTGCTCCTGCAGGGCAGAGACAGCCCTACCACCAGTAAACAAACAGCGAAAATTATCCAAACACTGTCTAAGCTGTTGCAACAGTCTCCCAATAACTGCTGTAAGAGACCTTTGCCGGGATGTCTCGGTGGATCTGCAATGGGCTGACTGCTTCAGGGGTTTTTTTTGGGGGGTGGGGACATGGAGGACATAGTTTCACACTAATTTTTCAAACCTCTTTGGGTGAATCAGTGACAGAACTCTCTTGCTTTTGAAGCATGGTGAAAGCCCTCAATTAAAAGCAGAAGGCAAGTTAGCCTTCCTCTCTGGATTTGAAGACAGTCACTAGAATACACATGAAAAGTCTTTGTTTTGAAATCCATTGACCATTTCTAATGGACCTCGCATCTTACTGGAAATAATCAAGTACTGGGAGGGAGAGGTTCCCAGCAGAGAAGAAGGACCTTTGCAGAGTTACCAGGTACCAATACAGTTTGCACTGTGCTTGTTTTTTCATCCCTGCATCCTCTTTTGGCTATAGCAGTAGCGTTCCCTCAAATACAAACAACTTTCTCCCCTCATTTTTCCATGAAGAGTTGTGAAGCGACATGTCTGGGGGAGAGCAGGAGAACTGAGCTGGCTGTACAGATCCAGGAGGTAAGAACTTCTTCCCCTTCACCCTTCTTTTGTTGAAGAAACATCCCCACCCCAGTTTCTTTGGTTTTCTTCTGAGTTAACTTAAAACTTTTTAAAGTAGCGTTGTGGCTGTAGGAGACTGACTGTCAGATCTTGTCGGCACGGCAGCTTCAGCCCCTGTCCGGTGCTCCACCCAGGGGCTATAGCGAGTACCGTCACTAAGGAGAGCAGATTGCTTTACTAACCAGTTACTCTTCACCTGGCTGCCAGCTGAGGCTGCTGCGAGGCAGTGGTCACCTGGCTGCTACAAAGGGGTTGAGTTAATAATCTTTGTTTAAATAGTTCCAGATACTTATCCTCCATTTGAAATGTAGAGCAGTTACTACTCCCCTGAGCTAATCACTGCTCCTGCTTCTGCTCTCTGGTGCAATTCTCAGCTTGTGTTTGTAGAGGAAGTAGCTGTAGCAGCAGCAGCATTGTGTCTGGCAGCAGTGCGGGGTTGTCTAAAGGAGAACCGTTCTGGAAGGACCTGTTAAAGCCAGGTGGTGCTGCTCACAGCAGTATCGTTCTACATCTGCCACAATGCCCTTTCCTCAGCGGTGTCCCCAGGATGGCACTTCTGTACAGTCCAGGCAGCACTATAAACTATCAAAGCTAGATATCAAAGCATATAGAAAATAACTGCAGACAATAACACTTTAGAACTTGAGCATTTGTTGCTTGCAGAATCAATTATCACTTTTTCAAATTTGTAAACTACTTTTTAAAATAGGTACTTCTGCCCCCTCTGCTGTGAGAAATCCTCCCTGTCGAGGGGCCTGGCCTTTACACTGGGGGACACAATGCTGCAGGCTTGAGAGCTTCTCCTGCACAAAGCGTGTGTGTAGCAGTTCATTGTGTAGAAACGTTGCTGTGCTGCTGTGTGTGCCCGCTGCGGTTACAGGCTGTACTTTGACTTCAGATCTCTTTCAGAAGTTTCAATCCCACCTTATAAATGAATTTGAGGTTGCAGGAAGTTTTTTCCTTTTAGTCAAGGATTGTAACAGGACTTGCTAGAGCAAAGGAAGATACTGAAAAGCCTGGCGTTTAATACTAGAGCAGCGTAGATCCAAGATACGTGTAAGGTTCCTGTTTTTAGGAATTCCAAACTAGTATTCCTTTAGGAAGTTACATTTTTTTTCACTCATCAGCTCAGTTGCAATTAATCGTATGCCATCTGCAGCGAGCTTTCACGAACTGGGCAGTGAGCAAAGGAAGGTAACACACTCCCCGTGCAGTAAGCTTTTTTTTAAAGGTCAGTGCAGCACCCAGGCACTTCCAGGAACGCGGTTGTGTGTCTGACCCAGCCTTCTTTCGAAGCTATGTGGTGCCCTCGAGTGGCTACAGTGTGCATCTTGTACCCATACGATTTACAATTATTTTCCAGGTTCCTGCTCAAGATTAACTAAAATAGACTAATTTTACATTAGTTTGGAGACTAAAAGCTTTGGTTAAAAACAAATTGGGCTTCAGGAACGAGAGCATTAGCTGTAGCTGAAGTGGTCTGAGCCAGATCACGTCCAGGCTCTTTGAAGACTATTTTAAGGTTCTAATGTTCAAACCATTTTTTAATAATAAATCAGCAAACACAAGCTTTTACCTGCAGTTTAATATTTATATACTGATGGATAGCACCTAGAGGTCTCAACCAACATGTGAGCCCCCTCAATGTCTCTGCCCCAAAGAGCTTACAGTCTAAGCAGCCAAGAAGTAGTAGGAGAAAATAACAACCATGCTTGCTTTCATAGACCAGTAACTCCGATCCAACACCGGGCAAGTGATGTACCTGCTCTAAGGCACAGGATGGGTGGTGGAAATGAAACCAACATCTCTTGACTCTCTGCTGCAGGTCTCAGTTAAAAGATGCTCCTTCCTCTCTAGACAATTTTTCTCTTAATAAAAAAGCCCATTTGGAAATCTCAGCCTGAAGCTGATGAAGGTTCAGGACTGTTCTCCATCTCAGGGTGAGAGCTGCAGGAACAGAACAGAGAATGGAGCTGGCAGAAGCTACTTCACATATTTTCATTTTCTGTGGTCATCTCCCAGGTTTGGTACCTAAAGTAGCCACACAACCAGCTAGGATGGGTGCTGTCTACCTTAGAGTGGGATGGCATCTCCTGTCTTTGTTTTAGATGCTGCAAGAGGAGCCCAGATCTTAGAGAGACGCACTGTTTATGCACTACTCGAACAAACATGTTCTGCCCTTTCCCAGGTCCCTGTATATGAACGCTTCTTGCAGGTGAGCACAAGACTGGGAAAGCCCTTTCCTTTGGGAGCTCCTTTACCTTGGCATCCATTCTTCTGCTTTTCTGGGGGCTAGGGATAAGCTGCTGTTCATTTTAGGCTTCAGAGGAGCCAGGAGTAAGGTAAGGGCTTAAGAAGAGACTTACTGTTTTATTTCAGCTTTGGTAACAAGTCTTGACTTGGAGGTAGCAGCACGTTCAGTTTATTTCTATATGCACCAGCAAACCAAACTGAAATGAGTTGAAGGATGCACATTGCTGAATTGCCCACTCTCTACCAACATATATAACTGCAGCTAATTGAAAAAAAGAACAAAGCTATTAATATCTTGCATTTTAAACTAAAGAACTTCAGTTTCATACTTAGTTGAAAGCTTTTGAAATCAGCACCAGTTTCATTGTATAAATCACTGCCACCTAGTCAGTCACCAGAGTCCTATGTCTTTTGTCAACCGTGCATAAAACAAGGGGATTGCGGATGCTCCGTGTTTACAATGATAACTGCAAGGTAAGAATGAACAGCCATTAGCAGATAAATTACTTAACAGTAGTCAATAAACAAATACACTTCACCTGTATAAAGCAGTATGTTAATTCACAAGTTGTATTGATAGTTGAGGTGGCAATATACAATGAAAATATTAAAGTATCATCGCTTGAAAAATAGTTTTGCTTTGTCAGGGAGCTCTGCTCGTACACGAGGGTAAATGAAACAGCACTGACCTTAGGAGCTGAGCAGTCATGCATACAAAGTGATCACGTTTCAGCTATTGCACAAGTAGTGACACTCTAAGACATACACAGTGGGAGTCTTACAACTTGACATCAGGAAGGCTGCATGCACCATTGTTCAAGGCATCATGTGAACTATAGATACAGGGGTTGCTGTATACTGTAAGTACATTGTGGATGTGTATAAATTCACATAAGATTAAAAGATTAATTTGTAAATAGAAAAAGATCATTTTCCACCAGCTTATGCTTTGCTTTATTCAGAAGATTTCTTAGTGTGTACACTCTTTTGGATAAAATGCATGACACCACTTCCGAGGAGAGGGTTCATGAGTATAACCTTAAATGCTTTGGTAACTGGATATTCCCATGGAACAGGTTTTGTTAAACCAAATTGATTACTAAAACGTGAATGTGACTTTTATTCAGAAAAGAAGGATATAGAATATGGCTAATAGTTTCACATATTTTCATATAAAAAAACCCTTTTCAAGTGGATTGGGATTTTTAGGCACAAATAAAACCACTGATAGCATGGTGTACAACACTGAAAAAACCCTGATCAAAATGACTTCAGAATAATTGTGCATTCCCCAAAGTTATCAGGTTGGTAACTGAGAAAGGAAATGAAATACTAAATGAATAAGTTGGTGTAAGAGGGGTAAATTCTCTCTGTACCACAAGTTTCATAATAAAATACTGCTGTATGTTTTCATTTTAGACATAAGCATTTTTATATCAGAGTCTGGTTTGTTTCTAAATGACTGAAAGTTTCAACTAAAAACGTGTTTACACAATATACACATTTCATTACTTACAAAGAGAAATAAGCTTACAATTTCATATTAAAAACCTGGGATACAGTAGGGTTAGTAGCACCATGAAAAATGTTTTTCAAAACTGCAGTCTTGTTATTTTAAACATACTCAGTGCATCGTGATTCTCTTGGTTGATCAAAAAGGTGCCATTTTGGTACAGGGAGAGAAATGAAAAATTTCATCTTCTGATCCTTTGTGAACCTCAAGTGTTCTCTTCCGTTTCCAAGAGGTCGATTCTTTCATCTTAGTCCTGTTGTCAAATGTGTACCAAACAACCCTTAGTTTGGCACACCAGTGAGGTACACTTGAATTTGCATGGTTAAAACAGTTTGGATTTGTTTTTCTTTTCTTTCTGCACAGTAGCACCATTGTTGCAGCTGGAAGACAGCGCATCTTAGGAATTTTCAACTGTTTTATAAAACATTTTCCAAGACATTACGTCTTCTTCATGCAAACTTGACACCGACTAATACGCGTCCTCAAGTCTCCAGCTTTCAGTGTCTCTGACTGAGGTTTACTGGTTGACAGACACAAAGGTAAGGTTAGGTTAGCTTTTGCGTTGTTTACAGAACTGTTTCTTTAAAGTTCTACTTAATTCACAGTTTAATATAACACTGAAGTACACGAGTGGGGAATTAGTCCTGTATTTGAGAGTTTTCCTTAAGAGTGATCTTTCTGTGTGTCCTCAACACCAGGTGACACACTCAGCTGTGGCCAGGGTCTGAGTATACACAAGGTACACAAATCAGCGACTTCAGCCTAGCATGTGATGTAGCACCAACACCAAACCGAGTGGAAGGTGATTTTTGAACATTTGAGACAGTATTTCTGGGGTCTTTGTAGCCCTGTACCACAAAGCTACATTATTCAGTTTGGTGACATGGGGAATATTTATAAAGTTTTTATCAGTCCACAGAGTACTGGCAATGCATTCCATGAAAGGAGATGATTCTTCAAAGAAAATATGATTTTGCTACCCAGGCAGAAAGGGAAAGAGTTGAGGAGCTGGGACACTCCCAGCTGAAATGCTGACTGCAGAGAAGCCACCAAAGTGTCATCCTAATTCTGCAAAGTACTGGAAAAATGCTTGCCATGGAGGGTATGAAACCTCCTTCACACAAGACATTTAAGAACAGGTTATATGAACATCTGCCTTAAAAGGTTTAAGTAGAGTTGATCTTGCCCTTCGTGCCTGTCCCTTGCATGTCTGTGAACTACCTTTTCAAATATTTGACTCTGTTGAAAGGCAAGAAAAAAACCCAACAAACTTGATCTTTTAGGCTCCAAATACAGTAACTACAGGACTGCTTTCAGAGAATGTGAATAAGAATCGGCACAAAAAGAATCTGACTCCTTGCAAAACAGAATGTGCCCTAGCAAGTTTTTACATAATATTAAAGGCTTACCAAGGAAACACTTGAAAAACTGGTTGTGAGGGGGAAAACAAACTAAATTATTTCCCTATATCCCTGTAAACAAATCTCTTTTGATCTTCGGAATAAATTCAGTTTCTAAAGCTTTCATTCTGGAATAAAGCAATATACAAGAAACAGGTTTTCTTACCTGAACATTTCTGACACCTCTACAGTTGCCAGCCAGAAACTATATGAATTGGCGTAGTAATTACAGGTGCCACGACCGTGGCATTCAATAAACGGAGCTGAGCGGAATTCTTCTAAACAGGATCCTGGTGATGCCAAGGCCTGTCCAGAGCCCTCTGCCCCAGCACTAGTGTGCTGGTGTAGGGGTGGAGGAAAGAAACAAACAAACCAGAATCTTAGAGTAGGTGCTAAAGATTAAATAGCACAGCATTCAACTACTGAAGGAGCCCCTGTTCACTCTTAGTTGAGATAAGTGGCATCAGACACCTCCAGGAGTATTAGTTACACGGGGCTCTGTGTACTGGAAAGTCACTGTTAATGTTGGCTACTAGTATAGATAGTAACTGAGGGTAAAGGCTTTTGAATGACACCATTATAGTTTGCAACAAAGTCCTGAAGCAGCTAGTTGAGGACACAAGTGGCTACTACCCACTTCTGCCGTAGGAGGTGGTTCTTACCATCATGAAAGAGTAACCGATCCAAAGGGAGTCCCAGCCTTGAGGACACGAAGGAATCTGGATGGTCTGACTGTGTACAGCTATCACCATGGCAGGAGCTTCACACACAACACAGCTGGACACAGGGAAAGGAGCAGAGAAACAGGATATTAACAGATAACAGGAGTATGTTTTATTAAGAATTCTTACACAGAGAAAAGGAGGAAAACTGGCCTCTGAGAGGCTGTCCTATTAATCTAGACCTCACATATTTTGTAACTGCAAGAAGACAGTATTTTGGAGTGCAAAATCTGCCTCTATGTCCACTAACAACCATTGGGTAAAATACCGAAGCAGTTCCTGAGAGAGAAACCAGAAGCTCAAAGTCCCCAAGTGAATTTCATAATCTCTGAGCTATTGACTCTCATGTTCTCTTTTCTGGCCATGGCGATCTTGCACTGCTGACTACAAGACTTCCTCAGTCATGGGGAGTTCTTACAGCCTTTCAGCCTCTCATTATCACTGCTGTATATGGACAGTAAGACAATGAATACTTTAAAACAAGCTATTTCCCTACTCTTTCCCAGAGCAAAACATGACAGATTCATCTCCTAATATCCAACCTGCACATTGGAAATACATGGATAAATATGATATTTATTCAGATATTAAAAAAAAGAGACCTGATGGCCTGCTTTGTCTCACCGGCTAATGAATGGCTGGATACTTTGCCCAGTCAGCGGCTCCATGCTCATCGGCATCGGCTCTGGAGTTGACAGCCAGTAGGAATAGTCATTCCTTGATGCAAAATTACAAACATTGTTGATGTTGCAGAACATGAAGGGCATGGTGCTGAAACGTCTAAGACAGCTCCCAGCAGTACCTACAGAGTAAGATGCATAAAATGTGACAGCGAATTTTTCACTTCATTGCTTTTTATAGCAATTCTTTGAGAACAGTAACTGTGTATTCTGCCTCTCCACCTGTGAGCACACAGCATGTGCTATCAAATTGTCACACGTGGGAAAAACTTAACTTCTCAGTTCTGGTTTACATTCTTTCATCCTGAATTAAAATGTGCAGCCTCTGGAGGGAGTAGATTTTGGTATGCAATCCCCTTCCTCACCTAAGAAATCTCTAAGACTCTCATATCTTCAAAGAACCAGAGCATTTGAAGAAGCAGCTACAACCTCTTTCCCCTCAAAGACAAAGCATCCAAAATATCTCACCCAAATCCTGGCCATGTGCTCTCTCATTTCCTTGCACGTACAGAAGAGAGAACCCGTCATATATTCTTGATGTTCCTTGTGGACATAGTGGTGTGTCCCTGGTCTGGCTGTGCCGAGTTATAAGGAATCCGTGAGCAACAGAAGCTGTTCCAGGAGGACCGGGTGGGCCTTGTAAGCCATCAGGACCAGGAGGTCCCTGTATTCCTCGTGAACCTGTTCACATGAGAGAAACACACCACACAGTGTGTATTAAGACCATTTCTTGCTCTTTTAGGACTAATGGAGCTCTGAAGGGTAGTGTGGCCTTGTAATTGAGGTGCTTGTGAGTTGGGGGACATGGTATCTGCTAACAATATCTTCCTCAAATTATTTTTTCCTGTAAGTTTGGTTAAATCACTCCCATGAGGTAAAAATCTCACTTCCCAGTATTAGCCCCCACTCACAAAGGGAGCATCTCTTTTTCCACTGTGTCCTCATAGAATAAACACCATACCTGGTTGGCCTGGAAGACCTCTCTCTCCTTTACGTCCTGCTGGACCATCAAAACCAGGTAGTCCATCTTGCCCTGGGTCACCAGGAAGACCAATTGGACCTAGAACAGACAAATGCATAAGTGAAATAAAAGCTCATGAAATCTCACTGCAGAAATCTTCAAATTGTCTGGGACTCGTGTTGTTTCTTCATGATACCTGGCAATCCCTGTGGCCCTGGCAATCCAGGTGGCCCTTTCGACCCAGGCTGTCCTGGAGGACCCGGGGGACCAGGGTCACCTTTGACAACAATGCTTCGTCCAATGGTACCTGGTAAACCCGGTGGACCTGAGAGAAAGCAGCTTAGTATTAGATAAACCAAAGTGGGGGAGAACATTAGAAACAGTTCCTGTTTTTCTTTATTGCAAAGTCAGAAGCCAAGAGCTCTACCAATGCAAATAAGTGTATATATAAGGCAAAAAAGGGTGACCTCCCCCTGCAAAGGACAGTTCTTGCAGGGGTTGATCTACGTAGACTGGGTACAGAGTATAAAATATGGTAGATTACTTGTAAAATGATAACGTAGAAATAAAATGGTAATATATAAAGAAAATTAAAATATGGTAGAGTACTTGTAGGGCTAAAAAGTATAGCCTAGAATTGTGTTTAAGCTATTGCTCACTTAACTGCTTTCATTGGTGGCTGAAACTGACTCAGTCCTACATCTGTGTACCAAAGTCTACTGGCAGGGAGCAAAAGTGACAATAACATTACCCAGGACTCCTACCTGGTGGGCCTGGCAGTCCTTGACTGCCTGTGAGGCCAGCGGGTCCTGCAGGTCCAGTGGGACCCTTCATACCTGAAACATCAAATTCACACAGTTACACAGTGAAAGACCATGCTGTCTTACAAAATCTGCTGTGGGAATGGCCAAAATCAGGCTGCTTTTCTGCCTCAAGGGCTGTTACTGTGTCTGGAGGTTTTAATTTGAAATGCCAGTTAAATACCTGGGAATCCTGGAACGCCTGGAACCCCAGGGTCGCCCTTCATTCCATTCAGACCTGGACGACCAGGATCCCCCTGAACAGAACAGCTTCACATTATTCATTTGTCTCAGCAGTTTCAGAAAAACAGGTAGAAAAGGGGTCTGGGGGACAAATAAGCACACTTTGGGTCTGTGAACTACTGCTTTGAAGGGCTGAGGCTGTGCATGCTGCTAGCTGCACTGGGTGCTGCAGAGAATGCTGCAACATGACGTGTGCATTGACAGCTCCAGATCGCATGGGAATACAATGGAGACATCCTGCCCAGATACTGGGGGATAACTAAGGGAAAGACCCTCCTCCTAAGACAGGATATTAGCTACCACATTTTGGCTTATATTTTTACTATGATAAAACTACATATTTCACTTAATATATTCAATTTTTATTACATTTAAAATTAAACTGGGGGAAGACTCCATTTCTTGTCCTACCTGGCGTCCAGGTTGTCCTTGATCTCCCTTTTGACCAGGCAGGCCAGGTGGGCCAGGTGGACCTGGGTTCCCTTTTTCCCCTTTAAGTCCTCCATTGCCTGGTGGCCCTCGTGGACCTTCTGGGCCTTGGGGACCTTAACATCGCAGAACAAATATGCATATGTCAGTACATATCTACCATTCTCCCCAGGTTTGTGCCTTCAGCATAAAAAAAGAAATATATCTATTTTTTGGCTTGACTTCCCAGCTCTATTTCAGTGCTGAATTCAGGATAAACTAAAAGGAGAACAACTAGAGGGATTATTTGCACTACCCAAATCAGGAACCAAGGCTCCTTATCTAGCTGATGAAGAGAAGCAGGTCTTTCCAGAAGGCAGTGCAACTCACCTGCGTTAGAAGCTTACCAGGGACCAGACTGGTGCCTTTAGAAGGAGCCAAGAAACCCAAAATTAGATGGTACAAATATCTCCTTTGCTGACCTGCATTACATTCGCTATCTCTTAAGTGCTTAACTTAACAGACTGACTTCCTTTTGAAAGCCAGCCTCAAAAATGTAAAATATTGCTGCTTTTTTGCTGTTAGACTTTTACACATCTATTGAGGAGCCCAGTATATACTGTCCACTGACTGCTCGGCAGCAGGACGCCCATCATTCTGCCTTCTCTAAGTACTAATCTGAGTTGCAGAGACTGTCTTATGTTGAATGACTCTCCCTCCAGCTGATTTGTCTGTCTTTAGTAGAATTACACTGTGTAAACCCAATAAAGTAACTGGGCTGGTCTTTAAGTATTTTCCCTTTGCTCCAGCCACGTTAATCCAAAGCAAAGCAGTGGATTTAGATGAAACTTTGGTATCTGGAGAACCGAGAGATGAGACCCCCATCTTTCTGACACCATCTGTATAGAAGGTACCTGGTATTTGTGGCAAAACAAACTGTAAGCAACAGCAAATAATATTTTACAAGTTGGGTTAACAAAAGGATCTCTTTGCAGGTCAGTGCTATGACATTCTCCTCTGTAGTACAACAAATCTAATGACATTTATCAGTGTGCTGGATTTTCAATTCTTCTGCAACCTCAAATAATTTAACATCTCCTTTGACATCCTCATAGTCTATATTCAGTGGATAAATTTGATGAGCTGTATTTCTGCATGCAAATCAGAATTCCTTCCAAATTTTTTCACTTTAAATCAACAGCAGTTTTGTACCAGATTTCACACATACCCTGTGGCAGTTTCAGCTACAGAAAACATCCATCATGCAAGGATTTTTTTTGTGTTCATTTTGCTCTTTTATACTCCTCTAGTACTGTACACATGCAAAATAATAATAGGTTACCATCTGAAGCATGCTAATCAAACACATACGACCTGCAGGGTAACCATAGTCCTTAAAAAGATAACCACAGCATTACAGGAAAGCATGCGTTTCTCTTACATCAAGTGCAACGCAGTAAAATAAATTGACCGAGTTAAGAGTCTAACCTGGAGGACCTGGAAGGATCAGAGTTCACCAAAGCCCAATGATCGATGTTAGAAGGGTCAGACATCACACAGTACAAAACAAGATTACTAGTTAGAAATAGTACAGATGACAGCATATACACTACACAACAACCCATTTCACCAGCATATTTTGTATTTACACTATAATCCACATGCATGCATAAAACCATACATGAATACACAATGATATGTATTTTCAGATACAAGTTATTCTGGTGACTAGGCTCTACTAAGACTAATTTGACACTTTTATTTAACAGCAAACTTAAAGCTTTACTAAAGAATGTGTTATTGCTTTAACATTACAGCTGAGCCTGTGACTGGTTAGTCCTACTCACAATGGGGTTTGGACTGTGAAACCATTTCACTGACAGTATTCAACACCACTGGGCCTGGAGCTTGGCAAATATGCAGATAAATTGTGACAACTTACTCCTGAGCAAAATTCTGCTTTGGGCAGAGGAGAAGTGCGATTAACAGAAGGACTTATCACCACTGATCAGGTATGAGCCTCAACTATCTGTGAATACAATTCTAGGACTAAAAAGTAGGCTTATACCCTCTTCAAAACGATAAGCAGGATTGACATGGATCAAAAGGGCTGCGCGTGCTATAAGCAAAAATACAGCAGAACGTATACATTTAGAATTGTTGTCTTTAATATTGTCATTACTTTTTCTTGGTAAAAATACTCCAAGATGCTAATTTACCTGTTATGGAGAATGGCACATTGTAACACACCCTTAGAAAAATCATTTAAGTGTTCTCTTTCAAAAGGTAAGCTGGGTGTCCCTCCCATGCTCCTGAATTAATACACATTTTAGCTCCTGTGCCACTTGCATCTTTCATGTCAGTGAAATGACTTAAATATATCAACATATCACCATGCAATTTGCAGCTAAAAGCTATGATAAATACACATCAGGTTTACCTCAATGCACTATTTCTTACATATTTGGTAAATTATTTTACATACTAACTGTAATACAGTTGTTAAAAATAACGACACAAACATTTCATTGTTAAGTACTTATAAACTATATTTCACTGTTAGCTAGGTTTTGCTATGATTTATAAATCATTCCTATACATGTTGATTTTTGAATTCTGGCTCGGCACAGTCACAAGATGGAACAAAACATAAAGCCCTTGATTGGCAAGTTCCTCTCAGCATACCCATGATGGTAGCCCTCTTTGGAAGTGTGGTTACTGCCTGTGTGACCACAGCTTAATTAAAAGGTAAAGCCACATTCATTTTCTTACATGACTGCATAAAGCTAGGATTCAGACATCAGGGGCTACGACATTTGCTACCTCACAGTGCTTAGGACAGCACACTAAATCTAAAATGTATTCCTTTATCAAATTTTGATGACAGTTCTTTGCTTCCTGAAAGCCATCAGAGCAAAACCTAAAACCATCATTATTATTAAGCAGATATACCGAGTCATTTTCAATCTAGACACAGATGTTAAAAATCTTCCCAAGAGCTGCCTTGTGCTACATGCTGAT
This sequence comes from Syrrhaptes paradoxus, assembly GCA_013400615.1. Lineage (NCBI taxonomy): Eukaryota > Metazoa > Chordata > Aves > Pterocliformes > Pteroclidae > Syrrhaptes > Syrrhaptes paradoxus. The sequence goes on from VZTO01003814.1 coordinate 26,347, forward strand.
ATGCTAAAATTCCCATAAACTTGTGAAAATGACCATGTTCTTACCAATCCTGTTCCACTGCCCTAGCGTTATGGAGGAGAGGGTTCTATGCTTCATTTTAATAAAATACATGTTAAAGGAAGAGCTTTCCTCATTTCCTCTAAACATGCTGGTGAAGCAGAACAATGGAAATAAGGATTTCTCTGCGCTGGAAACTTACAGTACTCTGAGTTGGGAATGTAAAGCATCACTGTTACTGTGTATAATTTTTCCTGTGGACACTGTTGGTATAAAAGAAAAGAGTAATTTATTTAAGTTACTTGAGAGTGTCCAAAACCAACAGTAGCAGGTGTTACAAAAATGAATACATTTGCCCAAGCTGCAAAACACAATTATACAGCAGAGATGTGGGAGGACAGTGCAATATGCTTTTTTTAAAAAAAAATAAAAAGAGTATATATTTTTTTCAACTGCACTAAGAATAAATATGCTAAAACAAGATCCACAGCTGGAGACACTTTATAAAAGCCTTGCAAATCTGGACCCACGTGATCTTCCACCATGGGGAGAACAAGGCTACGGTCTTCCAATGTCAGTCATACAGCAACATGGAAGAAGAGTCTGAAAGCCAACTCTGAGCTTTTCTCTACCACAAATTAAAAGGTATGTCTGAAAAATGACTCAGCGTATCTACATTTAGACACTACAAAAGTATATACATTCATTTTCATGCAAAGTTATTATTTTGGAGTTAAGGGGCTAACCTGAGGGACCTGGGAGTGGGGGGTCAGAGTTCACCAAGGTCATCATTAGGACAGTGGGAAAAACATCAAAATTGTTAGAAATATCAACAAGCTAACATATTCAACTAAACCTTTCTTTTTAGATTTAGCTCAATATTCCTTTACATACAGTATACAAACCACCAAACTATTATTATTCATAGCAAGGAAAATAGACATGTGGAGTAACAGCAATGTTGTGTTGCCATGGAAATCAGCTTAATTTAACAACTGATTAATAAATCTGTCCCAACACCACCTATCAACGTTTGTTTCAGGGGCAGCTCAACTGAAGTCAGAGAGCTACACCATGTTTGACTTCACCACTTTTACTAATCTTAGAATATACCCAGAAGTCAACAACAAACACTATATGCATACAACTTCTGGTTTTATTTGTGTCCCTAGAAAGGGGGTAATTTGACAGCCACACAGCTGCTTTTATGACTAACTGCCTTATGTTGAAGAGTTACAAAATTAGTGTTACAGCAATAGACTGTGTTATCATTTGAAACAAAAGGCTGGAGTGCTGATTGTACCAGAACTGCAATAATAGTTTGGTTTATCCACATTAGTTCACGCATAACTGAGCAAAACAAATGCTTCACTTTATACATAGCATGCAACAAAAATGGAAATAAGACAAACAGAGAAAGAGGCAGGGAGAGAGAACATGGCTGAGCAGAACCTCACTGGTTGTTTTCCCCCGCCAATGCCCATAAAACCCACAAAATGAGTCCCACCTCCCCAGCTGATGAGAGTCAGTAAGCACCTGATTTGCACAGAGAAATATAAACAGAATGAGAAGCTTCATAAAAACACCTGTGCTACAGCAGAGCAGAGAATCTCAGTTGGTAGGTTTTTTGATATATCAGGAGCTGCTTAGCTGGTTTACTTTTTTTTTTTTGAGTTTGGAAGTATCCTCTGTATAAGAATCTTTTAAAAAGACAGCTTATACTCTTAGGGACCAGTCAGCTTTTAATTGCTGTACCACTCTACATACAGAAAAATTATCTTTGGAAGATCCTGACATCTAGAATGTCTTAGGCCTTTATTTGGGCAGACTTAAATTACAAAGCCCAAGTCCAGCATCCCTTATCCCTTCACTCCTTCTTCCACTTGCCCCAGCTGCAGCTCTAACCACAGTGAGCAGAGCTCGGATTATTTGTCCCATCCTCCTGCTTGCCACTGAGCAACCAGGCAGAAGAGGACAAGGCCATACGGAAAGTGGAAAGTGAATTTGGACTACCAGCTTGCTGCAGGGATGCTCCACTAACTGGTTAGAGCCCCTGAGGCACAGCAGGGAGTAAGTTCTTTCAGGAGAAAAGGGGAAGGCATGCACTCCTTCCACTAACCTAACAGGCAACCAGGAAGGAATTGTGACTGGCTGTGAATTATTAACCCACTGGGTTGTTCCACACTGGTCACGTAAGAGGCAGGTTTAGGATACAACACAATTCAAGTATTTTTACGAGGACTAAAAGAAAACCTCATTATACCAGCAAACAGCACTCCAGTTTTAAGGTGTTATAAATTAAATTTTTTTTATAATGACTTATTTTTAAATGCACAGGTAGGATAGNTTATCCCTTCACTCCTTCTTCCACTTGCCCCAGCTGCAGCTCTAACCACAGTGAGCAGAGCTTGGATTATTTGTCCCATCCTCCTGCCTGCCACTGAGCAACCAGGCAGAAGAGGACAAGGCCATACGGAAAGTGGAAAGTGAATTCGGATTACCAACTTGCTGCAGGGATGCTCCACTAACTGGTTAGAACCCCCAAGGCACAGCAGGGAGTAAGTTCTTTCAGGAGAAAAGGGATGCACTCCTTCCACTAACCAAACAGGCAACCAGGAAGGAATTGCGACTGGCTGTGAATTATTAACTCACTGGGTTGTTCCACATTGGTCACATAAAAGGCAGGTTTAGGATGAAACACAATTCAAGTATTTTTACTAGGACTAAAGAAAACCTCATTATATTAGCAAACAGCACCCCAGTCTTAAGGTGTTATAAATTAAAATGTTTTTTATAATGACTTATTTTTAAATGCACAGGTAGGATAGATGAGTTCATAGACTACTCTGTGCAAAAGAAAAGCTCATACTGCCATTGAGAACAATCAAATATTACTCAACTCCAGTTCTAGTGAAAATATTTTAATAAAATTCCATTCTAAAAATATTTTTTCAGTGGGATTGCCTCCTCCTGTATCAGAAGCAAGAATGAGGAAAAAGCTGATCTTAAAATCTTTCCAAGCATGTACTGCAAAAATAAACTCTCTCTTGATACTCAAAAATGAACAATATGCATGTAGCAGCTATTTTACAATTGTACTAATTCAAAACTAACTTTCTCCAAACAAATCTTTGAATAACAGAAAAATCTGAGGTCAGAGTTTGAAGGCAAGAAATAAAAAGATTACTTCTCCATTATTATGAAAATAAAACTGTAATCAACCAGTAGCTTGGTTTGAAAGTAGCTTCTTTTAAGGAGAATATCAAGCATGTAAAGTGAGAGGAGCTTTATTGGTGTCAAAGTACTTCTGGACTCAAGATACAGCAATAAGCTTGAGCCAGAGCTGTGACAGGTTCATTAAAGTTATGTTTTTCAAGAGCAGTATCTAAATGTAAAGAAAATAAAAATCAAATTCTACTACATGCCAGGGAGTTGCTCAGCAATGTTAACTCCATGGTTTTTTCATTCCCAGAATTAGTTGGTGCAGGAACAAGATGCAAACATGGAATGGAAAGATGAACACGGCATGATGGTGCACTGAGTCCATGGGAGCCATGTGACACAATGGAGCAATGACTTATGTTACATGACACGAGGATGAAGAGGCAGCTATCCAATTTGATCATGCTGTGATACTAGCGTGAATTTGATTTTCATGATTCTTAAAGTGATGGGGTTTGTTACTTTTTTTTGTGCGCGATGATATTTGCTGATCACGTGAGAATACTGCAAAGGTATCAGATGTTCAAAAGTCGGTATCGTGCTCGTGAGATGATTACTGTGACAGCATGCGGAGAATTTCCCGTTTATTAAATGCATTGGATTTTTGCTGCTAGGTATCAGAAACTAATAGAAACTGAGGCTGTTTTATTTTTAGATACTGTTACTTTTGGCAACAAAATCCTCTGGTTGCCCACAAACATTAAAGCCTATGCCATGAGGCCTGAACTTATCCATCCAAATAAACTGAGAAAGTTTAAAGGCTGATAACCTACCAGCAAAATATGAAAATACTGGCAGATGTTAAGAGGTATGGATCATGCTCTTACCTGGCCTTCCTGGAACACCTGGTGGGCCAGGGCTACCTTTAGGACCTTCCAGAGGTGGCCCTGGTAATCCTGGTGGACCTGGTGGACCCTGGAGACCAGGGAATCCCTGGAAACCTGGTTCTCCCTTCAGACCTGGAAGCCCAGGGGGCCCTGGTGGGCCAGGTAACCCCAGTTCTCCTTTTTGCCCTGTAAAACCAAGCAGTCACATTTATGAGTCCTGTCATAAACCGATACGCAAAAAAAGGTCCAAATGTCAATTTGCAGAGCCCTTTCTCTCTCTTGTAGAAGGTGCAGGTCTGGCTACAACTCGTCTCATTTGCACAAGCGAGATGGTATAAAATTGGTCTAATATTCAGAAAAGAGTTAGGGCTAATAATTCTTGCAAGAGAAAGTGCTAGAGTTTCTGACATGTTAGAAGGTCTTACTAAGTCTCACTTTACTACTCAGTGGTGCTGTAATTCATAAACATCCTCTGAGTTTGTAAGCCTACAAGCAATGCTTTCATGTACTTTTACAGGCCTGTGAAGGAATCTGTCAATATTAAGACTTCATGATTTTTTTGAGTCACTGCTGAAAGTTAAGACATACTTGCAAAATTTTCAAATAAGCTTGAGGAATTTAGGAGCTTTAGTGCTACTGTAAAATAATATAACTTAGGTTGTGAAGTTGCTTTTGAAGAAATAGCAAGCAGCTATATTTTCAAAACAGCTTCATTTCTCATCTGCCATATGGATGCTTTTTGTACTGAGACAAATCAGCAAAGTTCCAAACAATGCAGTAGAATATAATCTTGTGTGGATTTATTCTGTCTCCATAATTGCTAATTTACAAAATTCAGTAGTCAGTAATGAGTGTCTTGGTTACCTTGGTTAATTGAAAACTGTCTGCTGAGCAAAAAAAAAACTACCCCAGGTTGTATTAGTTGTTGCTACGGCATTCATTTATTGCAGAACATACAACATGCCCTTCTTTTGGTGTATAGATATATTTTACATTCAACCTTTTTAACAAAGAACAACAGAGAAACTTTACCTGACAATCCTGGGAGTCCTGGAGGTCCTGGGCGCCCAAAACCTGGTAGACCTGAAAAGAAGTTAATAATGAACATTTAGCTTCCAGGTCTCCAGGAACAGGAATATAAGGCTGAGAATGATGACATTGCAGTTCATCTAAATCTTTGATTCCTTGAGATTACCAGGATTCTCATTCACTCAGTCTACACCAAAGCTAGAGGTTTTGCTACAAAATGCATCTGTAACTTCAGTATTTCCATCCATTTACAAGATGCTCTTTGAGATTTTGGAAGTTAATACATTTGCATTTTTGGTTGGGATTCTATCTTTAAGGCAGACATTACGCTGTTTACCCATTCTGTAACTGAGTTGAAGCAATACAGCTACCATGGAACACAGGAATGGGCTGGCGTTGAAGTTAGGTAATAAAAATATAAGAGCTAATCGAATTCTTGTCCTGTGCTTCACTAGCAGCTTGACAGCACCCTTTGTGAACCGTACAGCAGCTGAGAACCACAGAAGCAGCTTAGAAGGTATATGGGCAGTTATAGGAAAAATGGAATAGAGAAAGCAGGACATCACAACACAGAGTGAAGAGTGGAAAACAAACAGGAAGGATACCTAACCTGGCTCGCCCTTCTGACCAGCTGGCCCAGGGATACCATCTCGACCGGGCTGTCCCTTCTCCCCTGCAGGACCAGGAGGGCCAGGACGACCAATGTCACCTAAAAGGGGAATAGAACACATTAGCACAGTAATGCCTAACCTGCAATAAAAAAAAACCAAAACAACCACCTCCTCCACCATCTGAATATGAAAGTGTGACAAAGTAATAACAAATTCACAAGGGTGTAATCTTAAAATTAAAACCTTTCTTTCTCTCCCCCTTGACAATTTAGAAAAGGCTTTTAGGCCTGTGACCTTTTAAGCAGTGAGCGCTTGCTGAAAATAATATAATGCTTCTCTTCAGGATAAATTAGAATTTTGTTCCTATAAAAAGGGGTTACACCACTGGAGTACTTGACTGTTTCAGTTTTTACCAGCTTTATTTGTTACCTTCTTGTTTTAATAGCTAATGACTATGACAACAGATACAAGTCATCAAGATAAAGTTACAACTTCTTTCTTTTCTGTTTAACTTCAGTGAACTAAGGGTGTGCAATGGTGTTTGAGCATCCATATACACATAGATGCATTTTCATGAAGTTAAGATAAGATGATAGGAAGTGGCTTCATATGTTTTTCACAGAAGCAGCTGGCCTTTGCTGCACTGTTCATGCTCACCTACTGGCCCGGGTGGTCCAGGCAGGCCAGGATTCCCTGGAGGCCCCTCAATACCTTTTGGTCCTGGAATTCCTGGCGTTCCTGTAAAGTACGGGCATTTCACACAATCAAATTAAACACAAACTTGGCTTTTCAGCAAGTCTTGAAATGCTATAATCTGAGATGGCCTGAGTAACAAATGAGCTAACTGTATCAAGATGCTGTATTGATGCTCATTTTGCAGATTTAGAGCTGATCAAGGAGATGAATTATAAAGCAAAGAATGTACAGAGACAAAACATACTAGCACAGCTGTCCTTACTGCTACTTTTAAGACTGTCTTCTTAATTGTTGAGTGCCCATGGCCAAAGACACAGTGAGTCTGGCAGTCTGCTAGGAAATTACCATTTTAGAGACAGGTGTTTCTGCTTGACAACAAAGTGAAAGTATTATGAACTGTGGCTGGCTAGTCCTTCCCAATCCTCCTTTCCTGAAAAAGGATCTTAATAAAAATAGTCTCAGAATTTACACCACATTCTCACCCCTACAGCATGAACTGAGTGGGAGGTAGGAAAAACAACTGATCCATCACAGGATGTCTGTTCTGAACAGCACCTGAGCCTGACCAAGGTAGTGTCTCAATACACCATTTTGACTGTTCGCAGTCTTTCAGGCATGACATGAAGCAGAGGTTAAAAACTGTCAGGTTCATGGCCAGGTTTTATTCTTTTCTAAGCTACCTGCTGCCATGACTACACTGTTATAAATTCCCTAGCTTCCTACATTAAAGCTCAAGCATGCTCGTAGAACAGCCTTTATTGCTGCAAATGCAGCATAGGTAAAAACCTTGTGCATAGCAATATAAGAGAGCAAAAGGGAAAATAAAAAAATCCTGCTCAGAATTACCTGGGAATCCAGGAAGGCCTGGTTCTCCTTTTGCACCTGGACTGCCTGGAAATCCAGGCAAACCAGGATTTCCAGCTATTCCTTTACTGCCTGGAGCGCCTGGGTATCCAGGCAAACCAATATCACCCTAGAAAACATTAAGCAGAAATAAGAACAGAGTCTTTGTAAGATGGGTAAGCCCTTCTTGTATGTTCCCAGTCTTACCATCACAAAAAAGGTCACAAAAAATTAACTGGAACCAGCAATTGTAAAAATTTTAACAGTTTACCCCTATAATTTTGCATAGCGTGTCACAGCTTTTCCTCAGAACTGGTCTGCATTAGAGAAAAAAGTGTTCCCCTTTCAGAAGAGACAGATTTTTACCCCATGATAATACAGAAGAAAAAAGAAATCTGTGGAGCTTTAATCATGCAATGTCTTTACTAAATTAATTGCTGCAATTGTAAGGCATCAGTGAAAGCTGCTATACATTCTTTAGGTCTTTTTGTAACTTTGTTAAAGCACGATACAGGTAAACATAGGTGCAAATGTTTTATACAGACTTAAAATAAGCAGCAGTAATAATGAGATATCAGCTCCTGAGTATTTTCTTCTTAAATGCATATTTTTTTGTTTTAGAATTAACTACATAATTAGAAGGGGAACAATAATATTAATTGCATAAATCCCTGCCAACCACTGAATTGTCAGTGGGTGTCACAGTGCAGACTAGGCCACTAGCTGAACCCAACTTAAAAGGTCTGGTAAAAAAATCTTCTCTTTTAAACAGATAAAAATCATATATAAATATTTTCACCTTTAAAATTAGAAATATTTGCTCCCACCTCAAAAGAATAAACCACAGTCAACCCTGCCTGGTTTTAATATATTTATATACCTATTTACAGTTATACATAATATATATTAAGTTATAGTTAAAAAAAAATCAACTCAGAATCTAACTTCCTCATGGAATTTTTTATTGAAGAGTTTTTTAAATGTACCTTTGGTCCAGGGAGACCAGGAATACCGATGCTTGGAAGACCTGGGTCACCCTTCTCCCCTTTCAATCCAGGAAATCCAGCAGGCCCAGGCTGCCCTGGACGTCCTGCTATTCCTTGGCTGCCTTTAATCCCTGGGGGACCTTTCCAAAAGATAAAATACAAGCTTTATAAATATAAATAAAACTTCTGCAGTTGGTTAGAGAAATCACTCAAACTACAGTAACTGAACTAGAAAGGACTAGCAAACTGACTGGCTGGCTGGCTTTCACTTTTAAAAAACAAACTAAAATAATTATCTAAAGTATCTCAGCATTTCTGCATGACATTTCTAAGCTTTCTTTTTCATTCTTAATTTACACAAGTATCTCTTTGTAGTATCTAGGCACAATTTAATATTAGAATCCTCAGAAACCGGAGTTTTTGTTTCAGCAATCTTTCTAGATAATGGAATTCACTTTCTCCTTCCCCTTTTGCTTTTGTCTGATGTCTGTCTTCTACAGGTGAGTTTACAGAAAAATCTTTTTTCTGAACTTTCAGAGTGGAATCTGAGAAACCAGAACAGTATGAAAGTTATGAAATGTAGATAATTTTGCTTCTATATCCATTGACACTTTAAACTTTCAACATATTTGCTGTTTGTATTTTGTTTTAATGGGTATTTCCAATTTCTTGTGTAATATTTCAATAAATACGTATGTAGGGCTTTGTGTATTCCTCATCTGCATTTCCATTTATATATATTATTCGATACTGCACACAAGCATGTTCAGCTTTATACTATATAGAAAGAAAACACTGGTCAAAATGAAGTAAAATACAAGCACAGAAACTAACCTGGAAGGCCCATCTCTCCCATGGCACCTTTTAACCCTGGAGGTCCTGTTGGTCCTGGCTGCCCAGGAAGCCCTGTCTCTCCCTTGATGCCTAGGAAAGTTGAGGTTTTAGTTAATTAATGGCAATAATTAAAAATTTCTGATATTCATGTGTTCTCATATAAATATGCTTGTCCTCTAATTACAAAGGCAATGGATTTGGAGTTGCTTTAGACCTCATACTGCTCCTACATGCTTTTTCACACCCGTTTCTAGTGAAATATTAAACATCTTCCATTTGTTTTGAGCCAAGATTTGATCTTCTTTGTTTTGAAGATCAGTGTAATGAAATGGATCAGATCTCAGGCCATAACTTAGTAACCATCTGAAACAATTTAGTACTAGTGTGACTTGGTCTCTCATGGTTGCCTAAGCAGCAAGCAGTTTTGCAGTCACCCTAAAAGCTATCCTTATCTTCTGCGGGATCACCTTAAAACTGCTTTTGGGTCTGTTAGAAGGAAAGAGCTCAAAGCATGCTGTTTGGACAATGATTTTAAATATCTCAAAATTGTCCTGCAGCTTTAAGTACAAATGCCTAGGCTTTGCTTAGATATACCTGGATTAACATGCCAATCCCATGGGATAAAAACTCATGCAAATTTTGTACACATCAAAACTGTCCATCTGAGGCCTTGTTGACCTACCTGGCAATCCTGGCACACCTGGTGGGCCAGTAAGTCCTGGTGGGCCTGGGTCACCTGGGAGACCTTGATAACCTTTCTGTCCTGACAAACCAGGAATACCTCAAAAGAAATAGACACATTTTGTTATTACTACTGCTACTGTATATTTTCTTTTACCTTAAGAGATCGGATGTAGCTATAGGTGAGTAAAAATACAAATAGGGATTTTTCTTCAGGAAATATAATTCCCCCTAGTTTAGCAAAAAGAAGTATCACAGAACACAAAATATTGCTTCTGAAAAGTTTAAATTACTACAGAACAGGAACAATGTAAGCAGAAGAAAAAGTAACTTTATGACTAATGCCAACATGCTTCATTCAGAAGGGACTGTCTTTTCAGATGAGAACCTCTCTATATTCATCCAGTTTATTTAAATACATGTTTAATTACATTGCTACACCAGAAGCACTTTGGGACTGATACATTATAAAAAGTAATGCAGGTATTTTACCAGATTTTTACGAATTCTATGTGGTTATCACCACATACAATAAGTTTGTGCTGCCCTGCAGGCATAGCTAAATCTGCCCTCTACAGCTCTTACTTAACAGAGGGAAAAAAAAAAAAAGGTAGGTATCTTAGGATCCTACCTAGGCTTCACAGAAATTAGTACAATAGATAAATTAGCACAGTAACGGCTGGGCCAGCATTAGAGAAAGGCCTTCTGGTTCTCTCTAGGGTAGAATATTTTTACTCTTCTCAAGACTAATTTAGAGTCCAAAGGAGACATCAGAACCCTTGCAGGGGACGAGGGGGAAGCAAGCGAGAGAGAAAATAGACTTGAGTGAACCGAGAAAACCTTCCAGGCTGCCAGCTTCCCAAGTAGAAACACACACAGAGATGACATTTAGCTCAGGGGAGGGTAAGCTTGCAGAGATACCCAAAGGGAGAATCCCGAGGTGATGCATGAGCAGATGACCTATGCAATTCCATCCTACAAGGCAAAGGCCCAAAGGCCTGTGAGACTGCAGGAATGCGGAGAACACAGCAGCCATGACAACTGCCTCATCATACTTGGGAATAACACCTAGAAGACTGAATCGTAATCCTGCTGAAAGCACCTTAGTGCTTTGACAATACCTCCATACGCCAAATAATAGTAACTGTTAATGAGCAAGGACACTGCAAACTAACCATACAGAGTAACTTGGTCATAGAACCACTTAAAAATAGGCCTAAATAAAGTGAACCTTAAGCCACCTCCATATTCCGAGTTTACCTTTTTCTGTAAGAAAAAATGAACGGTAATGGATTCAGTTACAGGTCACTTATCTGTAGAGAACAAACCCCCTCCCCAGACTCACATGAGAAGTTATGTACCTGGAACACCGGGCTCGCCTTTTTCTCCTTTTGCTCCTAGCTGTTTCGGATCAACTTTTCCAGGTGGACCTGGCAGGCCTGCTTCACCTTTGATGCCTTTCAGTCCTACTGGTCCAGGAGGCCCAGGCGGACCAGGTAGTCCATTATTACCTACAGTAGGTACAAACAACAAAAGGGGAAAAAATATAATCCTTAAGGCAGGCTAATATATTTGTAATGCTTTTTCTTACATACTGAGGCCATGATTTATTCATGAAGTTGGAATTCACTAAATGATCAGTCAGTTTATGCAAGGTTCTCCACAGCACCTTAAGCCCTGGAACAAAGCTGAGCGGACTGCGGGGGGATGTCTGTATGCTGTAGTCTGTCAGCTCTGGCCAGCCCAGCTCAGAGGAAGCGGCTGTGTGTATGACCCACATCCAGAGAGCTCACAGAGTCCCACCACACTGTGCCACTAGCACTGAGGAGTTGCAACAGGTACAGCAGCTTTGGATTCACAGCCTCCTTGTTGCAGGGAGATGGCTGCCTTTTCTTTTACCAAACTCTTTCAAAATACATCTCCAACAAGGGGATGAAAAATGTAGACTGAATAGCTTCTCTATGATACCAATGAAGCTGATTCTGGATGACTCCATAACCCAAAGCTACCAATTTTCTTCTTACTACTGCTTAAAGCGGACAACAAACTTAAGAAATATTGCCCTATTTTAATGTCATCAGTCCAAAGGTAGTGTTTTAAAATAGTTAACATTTCATGATATCGATTAAAAAAAAAGAGTGACTGAATGCTACGGCTTAAAACTGCAAAGCAATTCTGAACATCAGCAATGTCAAAGGAAGATAATCTAAGTGGATCCCAGTAATGAAGATCTAGATGTTAATGTTACAGAGCCTCTTTCCACACAGGACATGGAAAACAGCATTCTGCATCCTCTTCAGAGGCAGATAAAACAAACATTACCTTTCAAGCCAGGCAGGCCATTTCTTCCAGGAGTTCCTGGAGGCCCTGGAGGACCAGGAGCTCCCATGACACCCATCTCGCCTTTGGCACCTAAATGCATTGAATCACCACTGTCATTCTGAACAAAAACTCAAAACATATCAGTACCTAACTTTTACTTCCCTGCATCTATATGGTATTTATTAACCAGCACATGCATACAAAGCCTCTTTTAAGGGAATTCCAAGCACTCAGTTCTTGTATAAATCTAAATCAGATAAAAAGATGCTTGAAAATTGTGCCAAATTATCCACAGTTAAATCCTCAGAAGAAAATTTGCAGTGAACTGTTATTTTTGGTAGAAAGCTTATTTATACCCCCAATAATTTTAGTTCCCTGATTTGAAACATAAATACTTGTATGAAAGCAAACCTGAATTTATTGAAAGCCAAAAAGACAATGAGGACTACCATACTTCTAGAATCTTTTGTATTACCTTGTCTATCTGAGGACAGAGATTCTCAAAATTCACTTTTGAGATTCCTATTTCAGAAGGGGAAACAGGCTGTCTTAACTGGATAGTCTAACACATAGATTAAGGAAATCACTATTTAAAATTATGTGTTGGATCCAATTGATAGCATTCGTAAATGTTTCCTTTAAACAAATTCTATTTCTAAATTGTAGTGGTAAGTAGAAAAAAAGAATCACAAAATAAATTAGAAAAGTGACATAACGATGATAATCGAAGTCACATTAGACAGTTAGGAAACAGAACATTGTGGGAAATATCTGAATCAAGTTACAAAGAAGAGGGGAGAAGCGATAAGGATTTTAATGCAACAAATATTGTTCTAATTTTTTAAAAAAATTATGAGATGTAATGCTGACATGTATCCAACTTTAAATGGATAGGATAAACACTGAAGCTCATTAAGCTGGCATGCCTGAGCATAAAGAGCATCCAGATGTAACTACACTTTGGTCTTTGTCCAGAGGTAAAAAAAGTGAACTTACCTGGAAATCCAGGTATTCCATCCCGGCCAGGTGGTCCAGGTGAACCCTGAGGCCCTGGGAGACCAGGGGGTCCTGGATAACCTGGGGTTCCTCGGTCACCTGGAGGACCAGGAACGTCGAAGCCTGGAGGACCCGGATCCCCTTTCTCTCCTGGAAGGCCCTGCAACCCTAGACAATGTTGTTAAGACACAAACTTTTAGCAAAAAGTAAGGCAAGGCCGAGATGTGTATCTCTCTGGACATAGTACCATAGGAATAGCTAAGTTTTATCTGCAGTCCATTCCTAGCACTGATGAAAACCCTGCAATTCTTCTAAAGCCATTTATTTTTTAATGGCTTTCAGGTGTTAAAATGCTATATTTTCCTGAAAAGAACCATTATTAAAATTTTATCAAATTGTAGCAAATGCAATTAAAAAAAATCTCAAAAGGAAACAATAACTCTCTTCAATAATCCTTTAAGTCTGATTAATAAAATAAAAAGCCAAGATTGATTAGACTGGTTTGTATTGTATTGTTAAGTATTGAGATTCTTACAAGTATATTTCCATTAATGTTTTACTACATTCTAAGATAACATCAGCTGAATATTTTTGAAGGATAGCAAAATTCTGCATTGCATTACATTTCCCTGAATGAAAAACACGAATTGTCAAAATATGCTTAAGATTGTTTAACACTAACGATACTGAGCTCGAGGCACTGCTGAAGCAAGCACACAGCTTGTTTCCCTCCAGTGCATTGTATCAGTGAAGATGCTCAGTCTGAAAATGCAGCTAACAAAAAAAGGATTATTCTTAAATCTGAAGCTAAGAAAAGGCTTTGGGTAAAGAAACCACAGTACCTGGGGAACCTGAGGTTCAAAAGCCAACGAGTTAGAGCTCATCGGGGAGTTGAGACAGGTAGCAGTAAGGAGTTGTAATAGTCGTTAAGTTAGGAAACAAAATAAAGCACATATAGATTAGAACAAAGAAAAAAAATCTACCCTAAAGTTACTGAAAACAGATCTAAGTACAAAGAATACAACACTAATGCAGTTAAGAGAAACCAGACTGCAAGGAAACTTGGAGGTCTTTTTCAAAGTGCAGCCACCACTGTATGCAGAAACAAGAAATGCTGATATTTTCAAATATGGATGGTACATTTTAAAAATAAAATTTTCATTATCTCCTTGTCTAGTATTCTCTTCACAACTGGGGAAAACGAGCTTTTTCTGATCTGTTTCTTACATAAAACTGTCATGTTACATGTCCTGCTGAGGTTCTAACACCACCATACCAAAACCTCATGAATAACTACAAGGCAGTATTACGCTGTAACTCTGTAATGGCGATCCCCACTCTTAACTGCAGGAACAAGTTTAGGAGAGATGTCATGATGTGTTCTTTGCACACTAAAAAGGCAGATCAAGTTTTCTTGACTGCATAGGCTGTAGACTTCCATTTATTAAATAAGCATGCTCCTCTTAGGCATCAGCTTATCACTGTGTTAAACTTTCGTGTCATGTGCCTGGAACTGCTTATTGCAGAGACAAGCAGTTCCAGAGGGTAGACAGGGACTGCACATGCTCTGCGATTAACAGGGCTCTATCAGCAAGTGGGGGGAAAAAAAAGGCAAAATAATATACAACCCAGTAACAGCACAAACTCCATATCTAGAATGGTAAAGACACTTTTTCAAATAGAAATTCATTCTAATTGAATTTCTGGTTCTCAAAAATGTAACTGTATCATAAATAGAACAATATAGACAACAGAATAAATTATAAAGTAATTTGTTACATATTCAAGAAAAGAATCTTGAGTTACTGCAAACTATTTGAAGAAATGGTGGTGCAGAGAAAGGAAATTCTGATCGGGGAAATCCTTTCAAGAATTTTCCAAATTACCTGAAAAACAGAGCCCCAGAAACTTTACCCTAATGTTGCATAAAGGAACAGAATCAAAACAGCTTAGTAAAACAAACAAGGGATGAGAGATGGGAATGTAAGGCATTCTGCACAAAGCAGAGAAATAGCAGAGCCAAGGGAAATAACAAGGACTTCTCAAGTGGGACCTTCAACCATGCACTAGATTTCAGAGCAACCATGCTGTTAGTAGCCACAATGATTAGTCAGTACAGACATGAAGAATGCAAATACAAGCATTTCAAATCCAGCAACTTCAGTAATAATTGTGCATTTGTCAAAATTGGTATTTTGCAGAATAAATCAGCAATCACATGAAATCAAATTCTGGCTAACACCAGATGAGATGTTACAGGAAGACAAAAGAACATGTGTTGGATGAAACATTCAAACCCATGCTAATACACCCTATCCCTACACCCCAAATACACCTGTATGTTGCCTTCTGTTTCAGTTCAGCCTCAAGCACAACCATAGGTTCAGGACAGTATCATAGGTACAGTGAGCCAGGCAGAGGACCCGTCTGCAGGCTCAGGGAACGTTTGTGCACATTGTCCAGACCTCTTCTGTCCCTAGCTCTTAATTCTGGACACACTCAAGGCTTGCTGGTGCAGCGACCCCACATTCCTTTCCCCACTGGGAAACTTGTGAAAAAATAAACATAACCCACACTTTATGCATGTGAGTAAAACTCAAACTCCATGGGCCTGCTTACTCAAGTGCTTCCCTACCTTCACATTAAGCACTTTGCTGAATCTCAGCTCACAGTTCACAGGGATCTGAATATGATCAACCAATGTGTGACCCAATGTGTGTCCATGAATTTTTCAGCATGCATTGCAAACAATGCCAATCCCAGTGCTGGCATACAAACACATTCAAAAAGCGTAGCTCACACACATGCAATGTAAACAGTCACACAGGCATGGCAAGAGCCAGATGGGTTTTTGAAATGTTTCAGCAGCAGGCATGCTCAAGTCCACAGAGAAGGTTCTCACTGTGGTGACTGCCACACATCTGCAACATCAGGAGTTGGTGCACAGCAAGCCCATTCACTGAGTGATGGGGAAAAGGAATTTCCCTAAGCAAACTTTGTTAATAGAAGGATGTGCATGCATGCACACGGAGCTTTTGTGCACAGAGATGGAACAAGTTCATGACTTCATCAGTCACAAGTCATTTTAGACAAAAGACAATCAAACTCCCCTCAGACATGTTCCTAATTATCACTATCCTTAGATTCTACTTTGTCAATCCACTTGAAACCTATCAGGACTCACAAAACTTGTTTTTACAGAAAAAAAACATGTGAGGGAATTGAGAACCCCAGAACTCAGAGGCTTCTGAGTAAGAGGAATTCTAAAGCTCTTTTCCAGGTGTTGCTTACAACAAGATGAATGTGTATGACCTCTTTTACTGACAGGCTTTTTAAAACAGTATCATGTCACTACTTGGAGAACATTTTATACTCTACAAAATAATGAACTACCAAATTTGGAATACTCATGCTTTCTTCCTTTCCACATTAACTGAGTTAAATTGTGTATCAACTCCCATTAGACAAAAAAAAAATAGTGCCCGGCCATGTCAGGGAGAACCTGAATTACCCCCTCGATTTTACACTCGCCATGCAAGTAGATGGAGGAGAAATAGCATTGTATAGGGGATTGAGTTTGTCTGCTTTTTTTCCAAACCAGAAATTAATTTTCTAGATCATAATGTAAAAAAATGATTTAAAAATACCTCTCACCCAATGAATTCGGAATACAGTTTGGTAACCTAGAATACTGCTTTGGAATTTAAGAACCATCTTGCTATTTGAAAGCAATGTAATGCCAGCACAGTACAGGCAGATAAAGTCAGCTTTCCTCTTCTGTATTCCCCAAACCTCTGCACTCACACTGTGCTCCCTTCTGTCTTGTCCTGAAGAATATAACGAGAAACCCCTTCACAGAGATTTCGTCACTATCTGTACACAACACTTTCTAGAATTTCTGCCGTGGCTCCAAGCCTTCTCCAAAGTGGGCTTTTATACCCTTGAGGTCTACGTTGTGCAAATGGCAGGGCTGAATGTAATTCCAATTCTGATTTCAGTAAAAAACATGATGTACCAAGTCTTGCCCACTTGACTGGTTGAGCTAACAGACATGAAGTCTGTCTTTCCTTGCCTATCTGTTCAGTGGGACCTTCAGTGTCCTGTGTACCTGCTTGGTGTACACCAGAAATAACCTAAAGGGTACAATTCATGCAAATATTACCTGGGGGGCCAACAGGACCCGGAGGTCCTGGAGGTCCAGGTGGACCTTGTCCACCAATGCCAGGGATGCCTGGTGGGCCTGGGAGTCCTGGTGGTCCGCTTGGTCCAGGGTCACCTGAAAGAACAAAATAATTAAATAGTGAACTCAGTTCAGAGATACTTGCTTTCAGATGCAGAGTGCCTGCACATTGTACTCAAAATCTTGTCCTTGCATGCAAACAAATATGGAACTGACACAGGAATAAACACACTTCAGAAGCTGTTTCCGAAAGCCAGAGATTTGTCCACACTCTGTGTGGAATGCATGCAGTTTACATTTCTAAGCTACACAGAGACATGTTAATGCATCATAATCCACATCAGACTCAACAGATGCTCTTCAGCAAACCAGGCATGCTCTGTAGTTCACTCCAGACAATGATTTAACAGCAGCAATTTTTGAATTGCTAACTCTCTGCGTGTTAAAGCACAGTGCATCTGAATGACAATTATTCTGCTGAAAAAGTTTTACCCCCACATTAACACAATTTGTCTTTAGAATACAGGCTTTCAGATACTGACCCACAGATTGGTATTTACTCCCTTGCTTGCTTGTCCTTTGAGAACACAAGTTTCCATTTACAAAGGTGTCTCTGATTTGGAAAAATGGGACCCTAAAGTAATTGCTCTAAAGTCAGCATGGTTTGTATTTAACTGTCATATGACTCCCTGCACATTAAATTTTTTAAAGTTCAACAGGGAACAGAAAAGGGAAGAATTCTCCATACCTTTGGGCCCTGGAGTTCCATCAAAACCTGCCCGTCCTGGGAGACCAGGGCTTCCTGGGAAGCCAGGATCACCTTTAGGTCCTTGAACTCCTTTTGTGCCCGGTGGTCCTGGAGGTCCAGGTGGTCCTGGAACTCCAAATCCACGATCTCCCTGTAACAAATTAACACATTTTTAAAAGGGGGTTTTCTAAGTTTAGCCTCTGCTAAAACTGCAAAGAAAAAATGCCCACCATCTTAGAGTTCAATTTCTCTTTTCCTACCCGCACTCAAACCTCAGGTACAGAATGTGACCTCCCCACCATCAAAAGCTGACAACAAGAGGTGAAATCCTCCCCACCAATGCAGAAGGAACATCTAAGAAAGTGAAGTTTTACATTAAATAAGCAAACACTGACCTTCTGTCCTGGGAAACCAGGTGGTCCAGGAGGTCCATCTAGACCAGGGCGACCTGGAGTTCCTGGAGCTCCAGGAGGGCCTGGAGTCCCTGGGAAACCTACACATGACATAGAGGTTAGAGCAGCAGAGGAGAGGGCACCAAAGAGCATCAGAACAACTCTTCCAGAAATGCTTAGAGCCCATGAAAAGTAAAGTCTGAAAAGAGGTTCTGTGCTAGCTCAAGCACACTTGAGGGTTAACTGGCTGAGACAACTTTTGAGTACACTGTCTTTGCCACAGAGAATCTCTGGGACTCCTCTCAGAGGACAGCATTCCCCATACTGTATGCTCTAACAAAAATTACAAGCAGTCGACATCAGAAACATTAACATCTTGAGGTAGCATTCAGAGATCATTTATTGATTAAAGCTTAAACATTCATCATTTCCCGTAGTTTTACCCATGTGCTTTTGTGTCCTTCATTTACTGGAAAATGTAAGCTACCATGAAGGAACAGTACAGTGAACAGAGGAATAACAGCTCAGCAGGCTTTTTTTCCTGATACTTCTGAAACTATTCCACAAATGTAAAAATTCAAGACAGACCTTTTTTAAAGGATTCTAGAGACAGAAATCAACTTACTAGGAAAAAGTGAAGAGACCCAACCCTCTATGTCCCCTCTTCTAGCCACTACAATACAGTAACATGGCTGTAATCATACCTTTTGGGCCTGGTGGACCTGGAAGTCCAATGCCAGGAATACCTGGGTCTCCCTTTGCACCTGGGACGCCTGGTAAGCCACGCTGACCTGGCTGACCAGGATCGCCTGTAAAAAAGAAAATCAACATAGTTACCAAGAATCCATCAGAATAAAAAGCTCTTGAAATTCCCTGGGTATCTTAGTTGCTGCTTTACCTGGAAGACCTGGGTCACCACTTCTTCCTGGAGGACCAGGGGGGCCAGGAACTCCTGGTTCTGTAATAGTCTGGCCAGGGTCACCTTTTGGACCTAAAATCAAAAAGAATAAATATGTATCACTCAGTAGGAGTTTCTTTGCTTTTCTTTGAACAGAAAAATATGCCAGCCATATCCCAAGGTTACGGAGAACTTAAACACCAGCAACACTTTACCCAATAGGCTATCCACCCCTAAGTCCCATACAGCACTTAGAGGCTTTGAAGCACGGTTTAGTGTTAAGACAGTTTTTTTGAAATGATGGGGTTTTTTTTAGCTTCCTCCTAGGGTACTATCATGTGAACAGTATTTTCCACAGCTGACACAAGCACAGCTTGATCAAGATCGGTGTGCAGTTGACAAGAAAGTAACAAAAGCAAACTTCTTCAAAGCAAACCCTTGTTTTCAATAAATGTTGTAGTTACAATATTATTAAGCATGGGCCAGACGGTAGTTACAATGCATCCCACTATAGTCAGTTGAGAAGGAGAAGCTTCCCTAGAGGCCAGAGTAGAAGGGCAAGTCATGTGCCTATAGTAACACAGCTTTTCTTCAATAGCACACAGAGCACAACTCACCAGGAACTCCAGGAGGCCCTGGACGGCCTGATACACCTTGGATGCCCTTTTCACCAGGTGAACCTTGTGGACCAAAACCAGGAGGTCCAGGAAGTCCTTTGTCTCCAGGAGGACCTGGTATTCCTGGATCACCTGGAATACCCATTTCTCCTTTGAATGCAACACTGCCCTGAAAAAAGGAAGAGCAGGATGGAAAAGAGGAACATGTATTTACTAGCAAAGGAGCAAAGTGTTCGATTGTTTCTATTTTGAAATTCTTTGGCAAATGCATCGAGGACTTCCCAAAACATCTGTCCAATCAAAGACAGCATAAAATGGAACTCACTGGTTCCCCCTTAGGGCCAGGTAGACCTGGCAGTCCATCTCGTCCAGGAGTGCCATCTAAGCCAGGAAGACCTGGAGGTCCTGGGAAGCCAGGGTCTCCTTTGTCACCTTTCATTCTTGGAGAAGTCAGGACATCCCCTGGATCTCCTTTAGGACCAGGTCTCCCAGGAGCACCTGGGGGCCCTGGAAATCCCTGAGGGGGAAGAAAAAAAAAAGAAAAGAATTATGCATTCAGGCTAGTTATGGACAAAAAAAAAAGAAGTATTAGACATGAATTCATATCTATTGTGCACAGTTCTACCAAACACGCAAGACAAATGAGACACTGTTTTTCCAGCAGAACATAACACCACCACTTACTGGTGGCCCTACAAGGCCAGTTAATCCAGGAAGCCCCTTTTCACCTTTTGGTCCAGGAAAACCAGGAGAACCTGAGTAGTGCAGAAAAACATAAAAGAAAACCATAAAACTGTAGAAGCTGTAAATATCAAGCATACTGTTTGCATAAGATAATAGTGAAGTTGTTTTAAAACCAGGCAAGGTTTAGTCTGGTTTTTTTTGAAAAGCTTGTTTTTATTTAAGCAGAACAAGATTTGCATCTCTAGGTTAAATTACTAGTGCCAAAAAATATCACACTTTAAAAGCTCCATCTGCTTTATCATTTCAGGAATAGCAAGTAGTAGAAGTTAATTTCTCTCTTTCAGCTAATTCTATAGCAGACCATAAACCTTCAATACAAAGAATGCTTGCAAGTCTATCTTTGACTAGAGAATTTTTTTTAAAAGACTAGATTTTCAAAAAACGAGTGACTGTTTTACACGTTTCGAGCCTGTTTCTTCCTAACACTTCCCAACTGTGCAAAATAGGTCATGCACCAACTATACATTGGAGCTGGCAACCCTGCATCTGAATTTGTACACAATACACAGATACATCATTAGCATTATACACAGATACTCAGATCCAAAAGTGACTTTACAGAATATATTAAATAAAATAGTGAAGACTTACCTGGACTACCCGGAGGTCCTGGTGGTCCTCTCTCGCCAGGAGGCCCAGTTATTCCAGTTCCTATGCAATTGAAGCATGTGTCTCCTTGATCACCTAAAAAGATTTTTGAAGAAAGCATACTTGAACATCAGATCTTAGAAAACATTAAAAGAATTCAGCACAACAGCAATTGTTTTCTTGCTACTGATCTATAATACTAAGTCCAAAATATCTATTTTATGTAATAATACAATTGCTTAAATATTAGCAACCTTCCCCAATGAAAACCAAACTGAAACTCTTTGGTTACTGTGAGTCAAACAGCCAATTCCAGATACGATCAGAATTTATTTAGGACAATGCAAAATAAATTAAAACAAAAAAAAAGCTTTAAATAATAAAAAGTAAAACTGTGGACTTTTCTTCTTAGCAAAAGAGTCCTCTTCTAAAGTAGGTACTTGACACTTTAAATTACAACTCTAAAACATATATCAAAATCCCCAATTTTAATTAAAGTCTAAGAGTGCAAAATAAATACTGGGAAAGTTTCATTGATTTGACAATAGGCTAAGCTTATTTCATTAAAAAAAAATTGTTTCAAGAAGCTTAGGAATTTCCTTCACATACAGACTTTTCTTACATTAGTCAATGTAGTATTTAAGTACTTCATTTAGGGTAAATTAATTAACCTTTACAATCCCAATGAGAAAAATTATTTCTGTTCGAAAGGAGTACAAAATTAAGTGAGATGCTCAAGGTCATCTAGGATGTCCATGGTTGAGCTAGGAAAAGATTCTCACTTACCCATATCAGCATCCTCATTGCAAGGTTGTCTTTTTGGAAACAAGGATACACATTAAAGATTTCTTTCTTTTGCTTACCAAACAAACAAACTCATTGTAGATTGACCAACTCAAATCAGGAATCTTGCATTTATAATTTCAATGCTGTTTTCCACAAAAAATGTCAAATTTATTTATGAAGCAAGTATAAAATTTTTGACGTAGAGTTGGCAACTGCTGTTACAAAGCACTTAGTTTCTGTCTACCTGGGAGGTACTCATAAACCTGAGGTTCCATTTTATTTTAATCATGATCCATGCTAGGCCCTAGCATTGGTTGTATGCTCAGTCACTTTGAGATTCCTGTGCTTTAACACTAAATGAGGGTCCATCCTATGTCCCCAAAAAACAACTTAGTTAGAAACAGAAAACATCTGCACTCAATCCCACCAGGAAGAAACACTGTTTATCCTTATTTAATGCAGGCTTTTCATTGTTTAAGAAGCTTTACCAAAAAGAGAAAAAGCAAGATAGTCATGACACTGCACCTTTTTGGCCTCGCTCCCCTGTAAAGCCTTGTTGTCCTGGAATTCCTGGAGGACCTGGCGGCCCCTGCTCACATAACCCTTCACCTAAGGAGAATCAGGAGAGGTTTAATGATCAATTTGTGTTAGACTGACAGCAGCACTGAATACAAGTATCAGTACAAAAATGTACTTCCTAGTATTTGTGTGGATGTTCTGATATACCCACACAATCACAGACCAAACATTTTGGCAGTTCAGAGAAATACTAATGAAAATCCACCAATGTAACCCCAAACTCAAAAGGAAACAATCGGTGATATTACACAACAATCATCAGTTCTCTTTCACAACCTCAACTATCTCCCACTACTTCCCACAGCCTACATACTTCCATCTCTACATTACATTCTGCTATTCAGCCTCATACCATAAAAGTGTGTGCATGAAATATTGTCAGAGTGAGGGGACTTAAGATGCCAATGCCATCTAGACACTAAATTCTTCCCTGAACTGTGTTAGCTCCTCTCCACTACAGCTTTCCTGTTCTCATATTCCATCTCCCATTCCCTACCTCCCTTACACCAAAAAGGAGCTAAGAGTCTATCCAAAGTGTCTGCTCCCAAGCTAATTTTATGTGGTCTACACACTGGAATAGTTATCAAATGAAACTGGAATTATGTGAAAAATTACTCTTTGGACTGTCCTTGTACCCCAACTCTTAGTAGAGAATATTCCCTCCAAGCATCTATTAGATCATATCACAAAAGCTAAATTTATGTAAGACAGTATCAAAGTGCTTTATGCACAAATTTTAATGTAACTTTCATTACTTGGATTAAATAGAATGTAACATAATTTGGGAAAATACTTAATTTTGTACAGCAAAACCAAATCTGCTTGGCCCTGGAGGACTGTCATTATTGTGTGAATTAGCACAAATGTCCCTCAAGTCTGACAAGATTTCTTCTCCTCCAGTCTACCTGAATCTCACAGATAAGTCACAGCCACACTTGAGGTAGAAAGAGGCATGATGAAACCAGACTGCAGCTCACTCCATTGAATACCCAAATTCTTTAATTGTCCTTAAGGCTAGAGTTCTCCTACAAATGTCCTGATTTGCAATAGGAGCGTCTTGGAGAATGTATACAAATAGCTTGGAACCTCATGGGCTTCAGCTGCTGATAAACTACATCTTTGCATATAGAATTAAAAAAAAAAAAAAGAAAAAAGGAAAAAGAAAAAGAAAGAATGAATGAATGAATGTCAAAGCTGTTCAGTCTCTTCTACTTGCTGTCTATGTGGTCATCACTTACCAGGAGGAATAGATGGTGCAGGTGGCCCTGGGGGACCTGGTGGTCCTGGAGGTCCTCGTGGTCCATCAGGTCCTGGTTGCCCAGGAATAGAAACACCAGGTAAACCTGGATCTCCCTTTTGTCCTCTCTCACCAGGTAAGCCAGGTGGGCCAGGAGGTCCAACAGTAGTGATCCCTATGATGGAAGTACTTTGTAACATTTCTTTTACGGAATCAAACTACACATTGATGTGCAATGTTAGACATATGCACATTTTGCATTTTCAGAGATTTTTGTTGGAAAAAAATTGACCTGAGACTCAACAACTAAAGTTTATGAAGTAAAAAAAAAAATAAAATAGGACTAATGAAAGGAAGTACTGACAGAAAAAAAGAACATTTACAAGCTGCAACATTAGAATCATAACATTCTTCTCTGTGCATGTATAAGGCAAATACAGGTGTCACTGCTCACTCCCATTGTAGACTCAGATCATCTCCTCCTCTAGTATTGGCCAACGTACAGCAGAGACCATCTCTGATGGCCAGGTACCAGGCTTCTGGTACACAATATTTTCTCCATATAAGACAATGGATAATGTATGCTATAGGTAGGCAATATGAGACAAATTACCCCTAAGACAGTTAAGCTAGTATCTGTCTGACAGCCTAGACAATTAGCATCTTCTGTTCACCGCAGAAGGGGCAATGAATGTTCAGAATTCCTCATATTATCCCCCTAAGCTAAGGACCACTCTTCAAGCTCAAAGGTAGCTCTAAATACTTCTACCTTCACTTTCTACTCAGTCCATCTGTCAAAAGGAGTGTGAAAAGACTGAGAAGCTAAATATCAATTCAGACAATTGAGCATACGACTTATTTTAATGCTTGCATTCTTACCTGGAGAACCTGGCAAGCCAGGAGGGCCTGGTCTGCCAGAGAATCCACGCTCCCCTTTGGCTCCTGGAAGTCCTGGCAATCCTTTGCTACCTTTTGGTCCCACTGCTGCATCAATGCCTGGTCTTGAAATGACCTGCAAATGTTTCATGTTCATGTGGAACAACTTGCCAAGAAAAGCATCACTGGGAAAAGTTCAACATACTTTGAACCTTACACCAATGACAAAATGCTTTTCCTGCTCCACTGCATTACCAAGTAAAATTCCAACAAAGAGCATTCCCCAACAGCAAGCACTTTTACTGCAAGCCAGCATGGTTAGAACAGGGTTCAGTGAAGCTGACTCAATTCCTTCTGGTCTGAGGTTATAGTCTAGCCTTATGTTTGTAACCTAGCAAAGCCTAGAGCAGAGAATCTAACCTGAAAGAGGGAAACAATAATTTCTATTACTGAATAGATGAAAACTTTACTGGTTCTGTTATTGTTATAGCTGGAGATGGGACTCAGTCACCCAAGAACTATGATGAGACAACATCATCAAACAAACGCAGAAAGAAATTAAAGGATCAGCAACTTACAATTCCAGGAGGACCAGGGGGACCAATGTCACCTTTTTCACCCTATCAACAAAATGAAGAGCATTTTTTATACTGCGCATTACTACACAAGAAAGTTAGTGCAAATATTCCTCGACACTGTAACAACATAGGCATTGCAATTACTACTCAGCCAGAACTGAACTCAGGGATGGCAGATTTTCAAGCTGCTGTAGCAATAATGACAAAAAGCCTAGCATACCTTTTCACCGTCTCTTCCTGGAGCACCATTTATTCCAGGTCCACCAGGTAAACCCTTCAAGAAAAGAGAAGGATAATCACACTCAGATCTTCTCCATATCAGAAGAAAAGCTTATAAGGATTCTGCTTAGATTAGAAATGTGTGAGGTACTCACATCCCTACCAGGCTGGCCAGGTTCTCCATCTTTGCCAGGCTTTCCCTTCAAAGACAAACACGCATTGAAATAAAATGCTTCAGTAGTGAAGAATTCTCATGGAAATAGTCACTTATTTCCCATTTTTCATTAAACCAAACTTTCTCTAGAATGTAATCCTTGTGATAAATACCTCAAAGTTACCAACCAAGTACAATCAATGGAGTTATCTAAACTGAGGTTTTAATTTTGAAAATCAGAGCACAAAAACATGACAAGTCTCAATGAAATGTTGTGTGAATACAGGACAAAATGATCTCCAGTTAACTATTGTGTTTAATAACTCCCTTTATTTTAACATTAGAGAAATCCTTTATTTGGAAAACTGATTCTAACTCTCTAAACAGTAGAATATTACATTTAATTAGGAAATTAATATAATGTGACCAGTGAAATTAAATGCAAACACTTTTTTGTTTGAATTTTAACTTCCCTTTAAATCAAATGCAATTTTCTGAAGAATGCTATCAACAAAAATACAAAGTGCAATTCTGCTCAAAAAAGTGACTTCTAAAAACCATTTAACCTTGCTGAATAGATTTGCCACTGCTAAAATAAAAGTAGCGCAAGCTATGCTTTAGTCCAGACCATTCACGGGGCAAGACAAATAGAACTCTATTGTTAGCTTTACAGAAGCAGTATGTACGGGGGACATCTACTGGAACATAATTAGAATAGGTCGTTAAGTTTCAGCACAGTGCCAACATCAACTCTCAGTCACCGAGAAGTTGATAAGACTTGACAGATACAGTGTATTAGAGTACAATGTAATTTGTGAAGTCTTGATAATGAGTGATGAGTTCCGATTCTCAAAAACGAGGTTTTAAGATTTCCTGTGAATTTGCAGAATTACCTGTTTGATTATATACACTGACATTTTTATGAGTAGATCTGAAATGGGTTTGAACCACACAGAATCATATGGAGCCCTAAAAGGCAGCTTTAGAGTAACTTAATAGCAAAACTGAACTTTAAGTATGCCATATTCCCAAATTCAGCATAATAAAAACAAAACTATTGGTAAACAAGCTTTTGGCAAAAGACATCTGCCACAATCCCTCAGGACTTTTATACTTTCAGATCTTTGCAAATTTATGTGGTTCCCATTTCTCTTTTGCAGAGAGAAGCAACTTGGAAAATACAATTCAAAACCCACTCAAAATGTAATGAGAATTTTGGTTTTATAAATCTGCCTCACTTGTTATGCTCCTTGAAGATGGCAAATCAAAGCCCTCCTACAAATCTCAGCAACTAAGAAGGATTCTATCTAGAATACCAAACATTTGTTTCCATTGTATTTATTTCCTATGGAAATTGGAAAACCTATTACCAACATGTTTCTAAACAGTGTTTACATATTGTCCAATTAACCTGAGCAAGACTTGTGTCTTGGCTTTCAAAGGGGCCCATTACATTGATGAACCTATGGGCTTGGTAGCTATGAAAGTGAAAATATGGAATGCTTTGAGCTGGTAGTAGCTTGTCTTTTCTTTGTCAGTCCAGACCATGTTATTTTCATCCTATTTCTTAGCACATCTATGTTCTTCCTCAGCTTTTCTGAGCTGTGATACCCAAGTAAATTTAAATTCCAGAATGAATTTGAGTCTATAAAGGAACAAAGTGACTCATGCTATCCCCATACGCAGCTATCCTGACCTGTCTCCTCCCCAGATAGCACATAAACTGAAGTAGTCTCTTGGGAAATGACAAACAGACTTTTGGTCTTAGTGCAGTGTTCAGAGACTTGTTTTTTTGACTCATGTCACAAGTAAGCCCACTGAGAATGAGTTTACATAGACCAGCTTAAATATATACCAATGTCATGCTGCTTAGCAACCCAGTACATAGCAAACTGAATGGAGACCCTCTCTAAAAAGAAACAGAAAACTGCTGCTTCAGCCAAGCAGTCCAACAACTCTGAAAAGGTTTCCACATGTAACCAGATAACATCATTCAAATTAGTTTCTCCTGACCCCAAAACTAAGATCTACATGTAGATAATTCTATCAGAAAGCACCAAGAGATCCATAGCTAGAAGCACTTTCATGAACCAGATGCGTCACCTATGAGTTTGCCAGGTTATAGGGGGGAAAAAAAAAAAAAAAGTTGCTTACCCAGAGGCTGATGGCCCCACCTGAGTTCAACATTAGCTTAATTCTCAAAGATAACACTGATTGGAAAGATAAATGTGTGGTTAAACAGACTACTTACTCTTTTGCCTGGTTCTCCTTGCTCACCTTTTTCACCTTTTACGCCACCGGGAAGACCCTGGACACACAAACGTCATCTTAAACTGAGCCCATAAGCCAGAGTAGAATGAATTTACAACTCTGATACAGATGCAAGAAAAAACTAAAGAGAACTACTCACAGGAGGGCCTTGTGGCCCAGGAAGTCCTGGTGGACCTGGATCACCTGGAATACCCTGTCAAGCATGGACAAAGAAAAAGAACATTAAAGTCTCCATCACTCCCTTGTAGCTCAGTTGATTTTTTTAAAAAACAGAATCTTTTTCTGCTGTGATTTAGATTTCTAAGTACTATGAACAATAAAGAATAATATATATTATTTCTTTGTGTGGAACTTCAACTGCATCCATAAATTTTATTAACTGTTCATCCTGTTTATTTGGCTGATTCACTCCACTAAGACACAACTGCTTCCTGCGTGCACTGCAGCAGCTGGTTTGGTGGCCTGCAGCTGCTATACAATAACAAAAAGATAGAAGAAAAAAAGGAAAGAAAGAACAAATGCCAGAATCCCGCTGAAAATACAGGAGCAACAGTCATTAGGCTACTGGTAATTGCTGAAGTTGAGGCCATCAAGATCAATAGTGTGTCAGAAAAGTGTCCCAGGATCACTTTGTTAAAAAGCTAGGGTTCCTACTTTGTCTTGTTACACCTTTGTACAAGTTCTTAAATCTCTTCATCACCATTAGCCCAAAGAAAGTTATAAACTATTGTCCACAAAAGGTTTCTGTGCAGAGTTTGTCATTTTCTTGGAGGCCTCCCAGACTTCTACAAGCCTACCTATACACTTGATTTTTCAGTCAGAGATCATAGGTGGAGGTACACAGCAGAACTTTGTGTGTGTTTCACAGAAGCATAAGTGTAATGTTGAAATCCTTTACTGATTGTGTGCTACCAAGCATAATCTTTGCTGAAATAAAAACAAATTCTTAAGCTTTGAAATCATTGTTAATGCTGGTCAAAGGCAATGCACTTGGACTGTGTTTCTAAGTCTTAGTGCTTCAAAAGCAATCTAGTCAGAACGCTTTTATTCTGTACGTTTATATAACTTAATGACAGTATAATTAGTCCTTTTGAGATCCCTGGTGACAGAGGCAAATTACTCTGACCCTAATACAGACAGATTAATTTTTGCTTCAGCTACAGTGTGGTCAAAATGTCACCTTGTGTTTTCTTAGAACTATAAAGACACACAATGCTTCTCTTTGCCTTCTGTCCTACCATCCAGTAAAACAGAGACAAAATCAGAGAGTGAGACTGTTCTAGGATGAGTGTGTCTCGCTAATNCCTTGTGGCCCAGGAAGTCCTGGTGGACCTGGATCACCTGGAATACCCTGTCAAGCATGGACAAAGAAAAAGAACATTAAAGTCTCCATCACTCCCTTGTAGCTCAGTTGATTTTTTTAAAAAAACAGAATCTTTTTCTGCTGTGATTTAGATTTCTAAGTACTATGAACAATAAAGAATAATATATATTATTTCTTTGTGTGGAACTTCAACTGCATCCATAAATTTTATTAACTGTTCATCCTGTTTATTTGGCTGATTCACTCCACTAAGACACAACTGCTTCCTGCGTGCACTGCAGCAGCTGGTTTAGTGGCCTGCAGCTGCTATACAATAACAAAAAGATACAAGAAAAAAAGGAAAGAAAGAACAAATGCCAGAATCCCGCTGAAAATACAGGAGCAACAGTCATTAGGCTACTGGTAATTGCTGAAGTTGAGGCCATCAAGATCAATAGTGTGTCAGAAAAGTGTCCCAGGATCACTTTGTTAAAAAGCTAGGGTTCCTACTTTGTCTTGTTACACCTTTGTACAAGTTCTTAAATCTCTTCATCACCATTAGCCCAAAGAAAGTTATAAACTATTGTCCACAAAAGGTTTCTGTGCAGAGTTTGTCATTTTCTTGGAGGCCTCCCAGACTTCTACAAGCCTACCTATACACTTGATTTTTCAGTCAGAGATCATAGGTGGAGGTACACAGCAGAACTTTGTGTGTGTTTCACAGAAGCATAAGTGTAATGTTGAAATCCTTTACTGATTGTGTGCTACCAAGCATAATCTTTGCTGAAATAAAAACAAATTCTTAAGCTTTGAAATCATTGTTAATGCTGGTCAAAGGCAATGCACTTGGACTGTGTTTCTAAGTCTTAGTGCTTCAAAAGCAATCTAGTCAGAACGCTTTTATTCTGTACGTTTATATAACTTAATGACAGTATAATTAGTCCTTTTGAGATCCCTGGTGACAGAGGCAAATTACTCTGACCCTAATACAGACAGATTAATTTTTGCTTCAACTACAGTGTGGTCAAAATGTCACCTTGTGTTTTCTTAGAACTATAAAGACACACAATGCTTCTCTTTGCCTTCTGTCCTACCATCCAGTAAAACAGAGACAAAATCAGAGAGTGAGACTGTTCTAGGATGAGTGTGTCTCGCTAATGTACATCAGTGAATAGCTCTAGGGGATTACCTTAGTGGCACCTAATGTTCTTCCGAAAGGAAGGGTAACAAATGGCTTTGATCAAGATGAAGGGCACAATTGTCTTACACTCTGCCAAAATAAAATACTACTGCCTACAAAAGCTTTCTTCTCTGACACATTTCCCAAGATGAAAAGGTGGAAAGCAAGAAACTGATCCAAACAGAGATGAAGGAAAATAACAGTTTAAAGCTTAGTTACCACAGTGATATTTGCAAAATAACCAGAGGATAAAAATGATCAGTCACCACTCTTGCCTCAAAATATCTACCTCAACTCTTCTATTACTCAGGGTGGTACTTGAGAATACCACAGAAACTTCAAAGAAAACATGAAATCTAGGCACCCATCATCCTACTGGTGCTGCTCAGATTGTCTGTGACTGGCGCTCAGAAACAAATTGTACTGTGAAATGTTCCCCAGTGAAGAAGAAAGGAAAAAATGTAATAACTTTAAAAATGGCAACAGTCCCAAGGACTTTTTGGCATTTATGGGTGGGGAAGGATCCATACAAATCAAACCAACAGTTTGAGCTTACTGTCATAATATGACTTGATATTTACTTTTGAGAGGCAAGAAACAGGGAAAGCACTTTATGCAGACCACAAGGAAGAAAGACCTTGGGGCATCACTAATGATGAGAAAAAAAAAAAGGGAAAAAAAAAGAATTGAGTTAAAATTTTTGAAAGACTTCTCCACAATGGATGACATAGCTGGTTAATTAATGGGAATCTGAATCCCCAGACAGCTTTGAAAACCCCAGTCTGAGTGTTCCAAAGAATAAGAATATTTTAACTGCTTTTACTGTTACTATGAACTTCCTTTAAAAGTGTTTCTTAAGAAGTCATTTTACTAAGGGAAGTAATTGAGCTAGTGTGACTGGCATCCCTTCTATCAAAGGAAAAGTACTCATGTCTGAAATAGTCAGTACTTCGAGAAAACTAATAGAACCTGCAGTTAGCAGGATGTGAGTATATATGAGCCCAATGAGGGCTCCAGCTTGACCACATGCTCATTGAGATGCATGCAGTTTCCCACTCACCTGATCTCCTTTCTGAAACTCAATGTCATTTGGTCTCTTCTGTTCTCCAATTTGTCCTGGTGGCCCTGGAGGTCCCTGAAGACCTTGTTCACCCTAATGTGCAAGAAGATGGCAGTTTGTCACAGGCAATACAAGACAAAATGGCATGCATAAGTATTTTGAAAGTAAAAATATCATCACGATCACCTACTCACTTTTTCACCTTTGGGTCCTTGGAAATTCAAACCCATATTACCCTGCAAAAAGTATAACCCATCAGCCCTGAGAAGTCACAAATGAACAGAAAGAAAAACAAAACAGTCCACAACCACTATTAATGAGGGAAAGAAAATACCTTAGGTCCTGGCAGCCCTGGTGGACCAGGAGGTCCCTATTGAAAAAGGAAACAACAAAAAAAGTAATTGCCAAGCACTTTACATGCCCCCTTGTGGGGAAAAAAAAAAAAAATTTGCTAATTTAACTCCTGTGCACTATTCCC
>VZTO01003815.1:1444-20311 GCA_013400615.1 Syrrhaptes paradoxus
TCTGCAAGCAGTTCTCTGATTCTGTGTTCTTTTATCTATGTATGTCTGGAAAATATTCTTGAAGGAATAATGTAAGTGAAAATGTTATGTTCAGCCAACAATTTTCAGAAATAAAAGAGAGCACTTCATCATCCTGGTACACTGTTCAAAGTATAAATAAGCATTCTTTCATCAGCTAAATGAAACTATATCTGGAATGAAGCGCAATGACTGACGCAGCATTTAGTATACAATATTTAAGGCAAGGAAATGTAAGTACACTTGGAATAGGATTTATGTGTGAAAAATTAGGTAGAATGGTCGTATATCTCTAATTGGAATAGGCTTTCCTGTAATATCAACAGGGAACACAACTAGGCTTCAGCTTTGCTTCTCATGAAGATAAAAATCTCCATAAAGGACAATACCTTCTTAGGTTGGAGTGGGTGTTTTTTCACTATCGACCTTGCATAATGGCCTGTTGCTACAGAATCTCCTATAGAGTTCTGGCAGAATTGTAGCATTTGCAGCAGGCTGCTTAGTCATTTTAGGGAATACCTTTTTGCAGAATTATATGAAGGACATTAAATTGTAGAAACTAGGACTCAGGTGCGTCCACCTGCACGTTAACTGTATATATCCTCTGCTGGCAGCAATGTTACATACCTTGCAGTGGAAATGTGTATGGCATTTTTAGCATCAAACTGAAAATCCCTTTTCAAAGCAGAAGCGCTACATAAAGTCCTAGGTGGTAAAAGCATTGTTAATAGTGTGTTGAGTAGTTCTACTCACAGGTAACTGAAAAGCCAGACTACATTCTCACTTTCTTTTTATCTGAGGGAAAGAAAAAGAGACAGGGAGACATACAAGATTGTCCTCAAATATTGGTTATGCTTATGAGTTTCAAAAATTACACACTTTTTGCTTTGACAGTATGACTGGTTTTATATCTCAGCAAACATCTTGTTCAAAACATCACTAAAAGGACCAGAATCCATACGTGTGGTCTTCTGGCTAGAATGCTGAGCTGGCAGTAACAAGACCTGCTTTGGACTCTGGCTACACAGCTAACTTTTTAGGTCACTTTGGACACGCACATTTTTTTTCTTTTAAATTTTTTCCTGCTATTTCACAAACTTATTTTGTCTAATTTGAACAAATAAGCTGTCTGAGGTAGTGACTCTCAGCATGCATCATGCAAAATAGTGGGATTTTCATGCATCTGGTGGGATATCTAGGCACTACATAAATCAAAATAATTAACTTCATAGTGATCTACTAACACTGTAGGAAGAAATAAAAATGTTACTTTAATTTCAAAGACAAGCAGTGCCACAGAACACTCCTCATGAAAAAGACCACTGGAATGAAGAGATATTGTCAGTAAATGTTCAGACAAGGGCATTTTAATGTTTGTCAGTAACATTCCTCCATCTGCCCAATGGCTGGAGCAAACTTTGTCATTGTAGATGTGCAATGAAACTTAATTGACTAAAATGTTTTAGCTTCAGATAGGGAGTGGTGGATATTATAGAGAAGTAATACCATTGTATCTGATTCCAGGGTATAACAAATATTAAACTGTAGCACTCTCTTTAAGCTTTAAATATTAAGTTGTGATTTTGATGAGAATATATTTCCAACAAGCTTATGTAACTCCATAAGTTATGGAAGAATTTCCCTCCATGTAAATATGCCTGGTAATCAGCAAGATACAGTGTTCAATTTGCATCAGGTTTATCTTCTCTGCTTCCTATTTTTGCATTTTCTATAAGCAGAAGCATTTTGTTGTATGGCACTTTGTTTTGCTTCGAAACATCACAGCTGTAACACCCAAATACGTAGAAACAATAAAGCCTCTTTTTCAAAAAACAAGGAAAACATCAGGAGAGATCTATAGTTCCACCCTAATGAACCAATTCAACGCGTGTTTATTCATCATAGTAACAGCTCACATGGGATTGCCAGAAGCACTAGCAGTGAAAAGAAAACTGAGACTCTGATACTTTATTTTACTTTGTGCCATAGATGGTTTCAAATTTTAGTAGTTAATGGGTACTTAAATCTGATAATTTTACACTGTATCAATAACAATGAAATGAGCAGAAAATTGAAGACACTAGCATGGAGAAAGATGATATGGCATGGAGAGGTGAGATAAAATTCACATAATTGTGTAATGCAGAAAATGATGCAAATGAGAGCGCTTTGTTTTAGCAGAAGTCTTGAATTACCTTGAGTTAACCTCATTTTCAGTTATTCTGGTCTTTTTTGTAATGGTAAACAAGCAAATTCCATACTCACAGGCAAAGGAGAAGCTGTGGAGACTTCTCCAGTGCAACATCTGGTACACTGCAAAGCTTCCCATACCCTTTATCTAGACTCTGGAAAGGGCAGTGAATGTCAAACGAGTCCAAAAGATCCTGCAATGTGGCCCTGTACCCTGTAGCATAGGTGGCTTAGAAGTCCTAAAGGTAGTTCAGCTGGAATGAAAGCCTCAAGCTGATGTTGTTAACACATTGGTATTTCTTATTGAGTTCAGAATCTTTCAGTCTTCCAGAGCACTGTAAATTATCTCATATTATTTGTGACTCCACAGACTCCTTCCCATTATACAGCAGTTATTCAGGATTGATCATCATCAGTTGAAGCGTGTTAACTGTGGCAACAGTCTCAGATTCAGTTCCATAAGAGCACATTATCTGAACACATTCCACTCAGCTCAGCTCTCAAGCATTGATTTCCCACCATCATTCCTGTCTATATCCCTCCTCAGAATAATCTTTCCATCAGTTCCCATTCTGAAGTCGTCCAAGAGATTCTCTGTGAGTCCATAGAGCACAGTCTTGTAGATAGTCCACATTTTCCTGATGACCAGATGCCATGAAGTCAGAGACATACGGAAGGGAAAATATCCATAACTGACACTGTGACTAAAAGGAGAATTAAATCAATAAAGGATAGTATCATCTCTTTCAAAATAAAATCTCTGAATTCTGTTGCATACTGCTGATGGATGGAATTTGATTTCAGTGCAGTCGATACCCAATAGTTTTTTTAAGTTACCTCTAGATCAGAGGCTTCAGAAAGGTCAGAGGGCTCTGCTTTTTGTATCACTGGTATTACAAAGAGACAGGTGGCACAATCCTGTTCCCATTATCCCCACCAATGTAGAAGTGCACCAAGCCCTTCTGCCCCATTTCTTGAACCTCTGTCTCCAGAGTAAATAAGCCAAATCTATTCCAACGAGAGTGGCCTAGGAACAAAGGAAAATCTTGCTCAAATTTTTAAATTAAGGTCCAGCTGTCCTCTGATGGGTTAAAATCACAAGCAGCCTTCTTATTCAATATTACATTAAGGAAGTTTCCTAGGAGACAGAACAGGGATGTACAATGAATCCTACTTCATACACATTTTGAAAGATTCTTTACAGTCTGACTTCCTTTGGTATCTAACATGATGAAGAATGCAATCCTAAAGCATCTTTTTCTGGCTTCACCTTGGATGCACAGTGAAGAGGTGTACGTACAAAACACACTACAAATTAGGAATGTGCTGAACCACAGACCAGCCTCTTCTAGATTCTAGGTGGTTTGAAATTATGATCCCTACATACAAGACAGATAAGAAAGATGGAAGCAATGTAGAAAAACGTCAAAAAGTAGTTTCAAATGCTTTATTTTCCCCTCTTATGTTTTGGGTACTAGCCACCTTTGAACAGCCCCATGGGAGAACCAGGTTACTGATCACAGAGTAGCTTAAATGAGATAACCCTTGCAGCAAGTTGTATAAA
Source organism: Syrrhaptes paradoxus (assembly GCA_013400615.1). Lineage (NCBI taxonomy): Eukaryota > Metazoa > Chordata > Aves > Pterocliformes > Pteroclidae > Syrrhaptes > Syrrhaptes paradoxus. The sequence goes on from VZTO01003815.1 coordinate 5,217, forward strand.
ATATGTGCTTCACTGTCAGACTAGACAGCATAAAGCTTTGACTTGTTCTGATAAAAGATCTATCCAATAGGAAACACAATTTTAGAAATGGATCATAAGAGACCATCACATTTCTTCCGGCTTTATCTCCTTTGAGATAGACTGACAAGTAAATTTGAAAGTGTGTCTTTTCCTCTGAGTTTTGGAAGGTTATCTTTTAGGTTGATTTTAGGTTCTGTGAAACATTGATAACAACCTGCCAGAGCTGATGTGTTTACATCGATTTTTCAGAGGTAAGAAACATGCATATCTTATGAACTGAGTAGATCTTAAAATAAAATTGTGGTGAATTTCAGTAAAAATCACTTTAATGCAAACAATTAGAGCTTAAAAGTCACACAAAAGCAGGGTTCTGAAAACTTTATCAGCTTAGAAAGTCCTTACACTTCTAGCTAGATTATAAATTTTGATGTTTAATTAAAGATTTTAAAAAAAAAGAAAAAAGACTGGCTGAATGTCCTTTGGTTCTGACTTCACTTGGGTAAAGAAGTCAATTGCCTAAGTCTGAAGTGAACAAGGGAACAGGGAAAGTTAACATGAAATAAAGAATAAAGAGTTTAGTATTTTCATTTGTGCCCCCCCCAAAAAAACCCCCATAAAACTACAAAAGAAACTTTATCTGCAATTATGTATTATATGTATAACATTATCAAGAGAATCTGTTACTGAACATTTGTGACCCTTTCTAAAAATGTAATTTATAGGAAACGCCATGTCTGACATTGTGCCTTGCAACGCAAGACCACAGAGACATTTGGTAAATAGTTAGGTCAAATGTAAAACAGGATGCATGTTAAATTCCAAATACATGTTAGGAAGGTTCTGTAGTAGCCTAATTGGAACTGAACATGCATAAGGAAATAGGAGCTAGCAAAATTTGAAGACACATTTATACCTTTTATCCAGTCTAGTCTGCTTCCTACTTGACAATATACCATCAGCAATCCCAAAAGCTCATCCGTGCTATGCAGGCTTTTTCAGGGCTGTAAGTGGTGTGAAACATTACTTGGATTCTCTGTTGAGAATTCTTTATGCCTTTACATCCCTTCCAAAACCTCTAATACCACATGTTGCGGTTACTCAGTGGGATGTTAGAAAGCAGATAAGTAATTTTTTTTTTCCCATGCTGCTTGTACTGCCATCGTACAGAGTTTAAAATCTTCATTTTGCCTCTCTGGTTTTTGTAGTAACATGTGCAGCATTAATATTTGATCTTGAAATATTTATTCAAAGCATTCTACACATATGTATGACTCCAGTCTTTAAATTAATGTTGAACATTAGTGTAAAGATTGTAGTTGATGGAGTGAAGAGGGAAGGACAGCTCTTCTTCAAGCAGCTTTGCATATTGCCATTACTTCCTGGACATACCTCCCATAGAGTTGTCCACAGTGTCATTTCGAAGTAAAGGCCCTATAAGGACATGTCAAGGAAAGATAAGGTGCACAAAAGGCTCTGTGTCAGTTTCACAGGCAAATCAGAGTGGTTAAAAAAAAAAACAAACAAGCTACTAAAATAAGTACTTGAAAAGGTCATGGATCAGGTGTACATTAAGACCTTCTTTATATGTGATTGTAATGTAATATTGTTTTATAAGGATGCAAGTGTAAAATGTCTCTTGGTGATACCTGATCATGTTTACAAATTCTTCTGTTAATCTTTTTTTTCTGTTTCTCTGGCCTCCTGCTCATTGACACTTTTCTCTGAACTCCCTTCAAAATGTCAGCTTCGTATTTTGATAATCCATTCGAGTCTTCGTGTTGGCTAACAAAAAAAAATAATAGTCTTCTTTTGCAGAAAGCTCCAAATCTATACTTCGATTCTGCGAGGGATTTAGAAAACTCTTCCAACACTACTGAGACAGTTTTGGGTGTTATGAATCTTTAGAGATCGTGGCTAGGAACAGCCATCTTTTTAGCATTATGCTGGTATGTCACCTCTGTCATCTTGCTGAAAATACCTGCACTCTTGACTATTTCTGTGACAACTGTTGAGAGCCTTAGTATACAGAAAGCTGAAGTATCTGAAGTATAGGTTGAAGTCTCCATCAGTCATACCACATCTACAAGAGTTGATACATCTTAATGGCTTTGTCACATTCCTTCAAAGCACCTTCTTTACTCTCAAACAGTCCTTTGCCTAATTTAAGGAAGTCTTTATTTCAGGCTCTAAAAAAGACATATTTCACAGATTTTCTCTTTAAGTGTAGGAAGGCTTTTATGGAGTTTTCTTGACAGTGTAGTTTGGATTTTACAAGATGACTGGATTTAAATCACGTCTCTAAAAAATTCATGCATTTATCCTACAATCAAAAGTTCTCTCACAATGAAGCAAGCTATCTGCTAACATTAGTGCTCTATATTAAGGCTAATCGTTTTCCTGGTTCTTGAGATTCTTACTTATTTTGGGATATGTCAGAATTTCACTGGTTTTCGGTTGGTACATAAAGCTTTGGACTTACTTATTTTCTTCCCCTGTTACCTTCTGCTGGGTGGTGTCTTCACTTTTTATAACTTTACATCTCCATGAAACAAATTTGGTTTTTAATATAATATTTTGAATAGCTCTTGCAAGCCTGCTCATGTAAGATTTTTGGCCTAGGTGGAAGTACAGGTCTAGGTGAAAGTATAGCAAGTCTTGGCTTAGGCATCTAAACTTAACCAAAACAGCTGACCTCAGAGTGTCCATCACTCACCATAAAAAAATTCCATGTCTGGCCAACATCTGTGCCTTCTCAGTCACTCTCAAAGACAACAGGACATAATAGAATAATTTTGAAATCACTTGAAAATGGGAATTTAAGAGCAGGCTATATATAGTTACTCCTTAATTTTAACAATAGTACTGATTTATCTTTAGATATTCAAAGATAATTTGAAAGTGTTCTCAAGCTTAATAAGTCTATATACTTCAAGCAAAACATGTAGAAACAGGCTGTTTCACATTTACCATTTTTCTTTTTTTTCCTCTACCACACAAATAATACGATTGCAATTGACATGTTCCCACAAGAACACCCTCAAATGTGCTCACACTTTGTTTCACTGAAGTAGGATTTTCCAACAGAAAAACATTTCACAGAAATATTTTACTGGTTCTATTTCATTTTTTCAGATAACCTAATTATTCCTTTCCCTGTATGACTGGGGACATTACAATGATTGTTCCCTTACTAAAGACATATTTTTCTTACTGGATGCCTTCACTCCTCCTACTGTAAGTACAAACCTGAAGGTACCAGAGAGTACAGTGTGGGAGAAAATGCTACAGAAGAGATTCTTCCTCAGTAGCTATACTGGGAACCTTGCAGAAGATATTGTACTGAGGACTTTGCGACCTTGAACAGGCCCATATCTGCTCTCCTGGACCCCACACTTGGGGCTCAAGAGCCCTGCTGTAGCAGAACATGCTGGTGTGCCCTGTGCTGACCTGTGCTGCGCTGGTGGGTGTTATAACAGAGATAACATCCCAGCCCGTCAGGAAGCTTTCTGTTAGCTGAACAGATTACTAGAACAATTTGTAATTTGTAATGCATTTGGGAACAGTAAAGTCGATGGGGATCAAGGGGTGATGTGTGGTCATCCTGATCTGAAGACTGCTGTCCATTGAGAAGCCACTGATCCCCACCACAGTTACCTTCAGCAGTGGCTGGGCTGGGCCACACATCTAGCGTGACCTTCAGGCAGAGTTGTACTGCACACATTCCTGGCTGCAGGACAAACTGCAGTTTGTACCTGAGGAGTCTGAAGGCATTTCCCACCTGCTTGGTACCAGCCTACAGGACATCTGCATGACATCGCCTTTACTAACTGTGCAGCAAGAAGTTCCTATGCGAACACCCATTCTGCTTGACAGTACAAATATCAACAGAGTTGTTCTCTTTAAGAAAAGTATATATAACAGCTCAAATGACCGAAATGGAGGACAATTCTCTGACAGGATTTGAACAGCACACTGTAGGGAAGTCTATCTGTGGTCTGGCCAATGCTACTTGCATCTGGGGTGCCCAGCATCTGAAAGAAATCTAAGGTTTACTTGCTTCATAGTAAGTTTACGACATTTTTCTTTTTATTCTATCTTATTTAAACAGCTACTTTATTAAACTATTTGTTGTCCAGCCTTTCTTACTGAGATCCAGAAAGAATCCTGCACCATCTCTCTTTCACTTCAAACACAAAGTGCAGAGCAGTAGAGAATTCAAAACCCAAGATTTTCCTCAAGGAAAGATTTGAAAGCTACAAAGAAAAAGTACTGGTGTGAAACAATATGTTGGCGAATTTAGTCAAAGATCAGAGGCATTATAAACCAGAAATCATCATCAAATTTCAAGATCATGCAAAAATCAGCTTAACTTTGGCCAAAACAGATTTTGCCCTTTGGGTTAATACCAAACCTTAAAACATGCAGGAGAAAAAAAAGCGTTCAGAATACGATAAATTTCTTATTTTGGCAAACATGTCTAGTAACTTGCAACACAGCCAAATGTACAGGAGGAACTTCAACCCTTACAGAACTGCACTCAGTTCACCCGCAAACGCAGACTAAAAGATAGAGCTGAGAAAAAAATTACAGTGAATGCAGAAGCAGTTTATTTCAGTGTAAACAGGGAAGAGACTGAGAAAACAATTTCACCTGCTATTTGGCTGCAAGTCACAAACCAAGATATTACAGAGCATTGCCAATACTTGTTGCTACATGAACAGCAAGCTAATAAACCCGATACAACCACCCCGTGCTTGCAAGACTAACTGAATGTTGTCTTAGAACAAACAAACAAGCCAACAAGGAAGAGTTTTAATGCTTCACAGATTATTGCTAAATCCTTGGTTTAAGTCAGGAGAAAACGGAGGTTATCAATACAGCCTCCAAATCATCACAAACTCTAAGAATCATGTCTTGGGGATGGGTAGTTACAATCATAAAGTAATACCAATATGTGAATCTTACTGACAAGTGCTATGATCAAATAGAAAGCTGTAGTTTATGATTCCATAATGAATGAATGGATTAACATTTTCAGTTTCCTTTAAGGATCATTACAATCATACATCAAGAAAGTTTACTGAGTATCACCTGATCTTTTTTTTTTCCTCCAGAAAACAAATGAGAGCTCAATGATTACTAAATATGCTTTGAAAGTGGTAAAAAATTAGTTTGTTTCTAATGGCTGCATTTGATAGACTGAGGTAGGTATACAAATAAGGAAAATCATGGAATGATATTAAACCTTTAAACAAATTAAACACATCAAAAATGTTTCCAGCATATATAGAATTATTCTCTATAATTATTTTCTTAAAGAAAAATACCTTCATTAACCACTTATAAGAGGTGCATCTATTGTAGTAAAAAATGCCTAGAAATATTATATGAATTAATTTAGTTCTGTAGAGGCAGGAGAATTTTTTGGAATACCTTCTTCCCCTTGACTTCTAGTGTTCTTGAAAATACATCTCCTACAAAACTTCCAGTATAGATTTCAACTTTATTTTTAAATCATTTATTGTTTAAAAAATATGTATTTTAAAATACTATATTACTATTTATATTAATGACAGAAGAATATTTTAGTGAACTTACTTTAGTATAAAAATAAATCAATACAATTCATCCCAGATTACTGTTACCAGCAGCTGTGTTGAAGTCACGATTAAATCTGAACAATCCAGGGACGAAAAATCTTGTAAATTTCCAGTAGTGACCTATATCACCACTAACAGCAAGCCTTCCTCTGAGCTCTAACCGCCCGCTCTAAATGCCTACACAGACAATTAAGCAGAACTTCAAAACCCACCATAATCACACCATCTGGCATTACCTATGAGCTTTTCTCACTGTGCATTTCTTGCTGGTTTATAGGCATACCCTAATAAGTCCTGAATAGATCATGTAGGGACTGCTCTGATTTCCTCCATTTCATTGTTATGCTAAACAATTGTAACTGTTTGAGTTAAATGGCCAGTGCATTAAAATGTACCCATGTTTTCAAAAAAAGCCAAAACTCCTATACATGAACATGTGTAAAGTATAGTTTGCATACTTCTAACAGCAATTGTAAATTACTTTCTTATGTTATGACAATGCCAAGTAGCGACGAGAAATCTATAACAACGGTTTAAAAAGTCTCTAGCACTCCATAAAACTATTTTTTACATTCTTTCTGTTGATTTGTCATCTAAAGCATGGTAAGATAACATTTCCAGGAGGCAGAACAGATGAGTAAAGGAAACTCAATGGGCAGCAGCATCAACAGAGAAGGCAGGCACATAAAAGATGACAGCTCTCTTAGAAAGTTATTTTACAGATTTCTTTGCAGCAGACCACACCTGAAGCACAAAAAGAGCTGTGTTAATTTGAGAAGAGAGGAAAAACATCCTTGAATCACACTATTTCAGCTCTGCCTAATAAAGTCAAGATCATTTTGTTAAAAAAAAAAAAAAAGTACGTAACCCTGAAACAATAAAGTGAATTTTGACAGAAACACTGGTCACTAAAGTGTAAGATCTTTGACAGAAGAGATCTGATGATTTTTTTGCAGTAGTTTTAGACATTGCTGAATCTATGTAACAAACTGTCATCTTATGGAAGAACTCAACATATGCTAACCCTGAAGCAACTCCCATTCTCAGCCCAGACTCTTGGCCCAAGTCCCCTAATTGAAGATTAAAGATGATTTGCTGAACTAAACTTGAACAGCTGAAGCACCCCCATATACTCCATTCTGCTGACTCCACTACTAGAACAGTAACATCTGGAGGAGGGGCAATAACAAATGCCTGGGAGCTGCATAAAGAGCTGCAGTTGCTTGCTCAGTGAAGGTGAATCAAAGCCTTGAATAAATGGTTATGTATTTTTAATTATTTTTTGTGACTGAACAACCAAATAAATTTATTTTTGCACATCAGTAGTTGCAAAGTAGAGAAAATATTCAAAGTTATTTGTTCTTGCTAATAAAACATGTATATTGAATTTTGTAGTAACATTTATTATAAAATATTAAAATAAAGATCTTGCAGTCTATCAATTAGTAAGTCCAAACCAATAAATTACCAGCTATGCCTCTCTACTTAGGATCTTAATTAAAAAAACTAAGTTCTCTTTATCACTTTTACAGCAGAAGAAAAATTACCTCTAGTTTATCCGAAAAGCTCTTATCCAGCTCTAATTTTACTCAGCAGTAAACAAAGATTTAATCTTATTTTGATTCCCTAGTGACTGCACATTGGAATGAGATCAGGGTCACTTAATATTTCAGTCCTTATCTGTAGGCCTTGCTTTTCATCTCAGTAGATATATGGGGAACCTAAATTTTTTAGAAGTCTTTTTCTGTAGACTGGCAGTAGGAAGAGACCCTGCCTCAATTACCAGTCTGATTCTCTTACCAAGGACTGGATAGATTCACCATCAGGAAAATCATATTAATTAAAAATTCACCAGAATGTGTTACACAAGGAAATATGGATGGAGCAGGCACAAGAGCAGAACCACACCACTCTGTGACATTTAATTTAATTTTCATTTATTAAGTAGAACAGATTTAAAAGGCAGATAGGAATTTTTATTTTAAGATTTTTATCCTTCATATATTTCTAAAAATAAAACCCTAACCAAAACAAATCCAAACACAGAACTTCCAGCCCAGTTTAGACCACTTCAGTGTTTCAAAGTCCTGGCTGGCAGCCTAGTTCCAAACCAGGCAGTGCATTTCACCTCCCTGAAGGGGCTGCTTTTTCAACTATTTATTGCTTGTTTTTACAGATAGTGAGCATAAATGGCCCCACTATCTTCATAGTCCCAACACTTTTTCTGTGATTTTCTCCCTGTCTAGGGCCAACCAGCAGTTCTTACTTGGGTTACCATCACTCTTTGGCCTCCCACCCCAACAATGTTGGAAGGAAAGTAATGATGCTAAGGGTTATTTAACAAAGTTCATTCCTGCTTCTTTCCCTCTCTCTATTTCTTTCCTTTACATACTGGAGTAATCTTTATAGGGGGCAGATGTAGCCCTGGTCTCACACTAGCATTGCTTTTAGATAGGCTTCACCCCATGGCAATGTCACAATTACTGAAGTTTCCTTTAAATAAGTCATGTAGCTACATCTACCTAGAATTAATGAGGAAAGTATCAGAATCCAATTAGGAATTTTATTAAGTCATTGCGAGAAAGAGGAAGGGAATGGAAAAGGAGGAGAGAGAGCTAAACGTTTCCAGAAGAAAAAGAAACAAAGGCAGTTTTAAAAATAATTTAAGTTTGGTTTTGCAGCCCTCAGCAAAATGTCAGAACAGACAGACGTATCAAGCAATAAGACTGAAATCCAGTAGCTCTTGAAAGAAATTGTGCTCAGTACAATTCCCTGAGCCTCATTCACTAGAATTGTGCATGAACACCAAAGCCCATGTTTATAAAACCTCGCACAGGAATGGATTTTAATTTACTTTGGAGAGAAAGATGGAATTATGTTTCCAGTAAAAAAATGTAGTCTTCCTTTATGAAGGTTTCTTAGGTTAGGAAAGTATAAATGACATTGCAATTACCTTCTCTATATTAATGCAGGCATCATACTTAGCATGACTGATTTCTTAATTTTGTAAATAAATGGTATAATAGGAATATATTAGGTGGTTTTCACACAGAAGAATTCATTTTAGGTTAATACTAAAAATTGTGCAGACTTGCTTGTTGTAAAAACCTACACAATTATACTTCAAAAAAAAAAGTCACAGAGCACAAGTATTTCCTGTGTTTTAACAAATATTTGCTTGAGAATAAACTATGTAAAAGAGATTCAGATAATATGATATGAAAATATTCATTAAAAAGGAAATTAAAAATGTCTCTTCAATGAATATGGATCTGTTTTCAAAGTAGCCTTAATCCATATCTTTCTCTGAAAGCCAGCAGATTTTAAACTGGAACTGGATAGAGCTCATCAGTGAGATAACAGACCTTTCCTTGAGCTTAAAATGTATTTAAAGCACTTAGCTTTACTAATTTTCTGCTTATTGAACCCTAATTTATGTTAGTGTAAATCTGAAATAACTCTATTGATGTCAAATGGTGTTATCTAGATTTCCTACCAACATAAAGGATAGCAGAATCACTCCACAAGCTTGCTCCAGTTCTGCTTCATCATTAGTACATTGTGGGTGGGATTTAAAGATAATTTGTTGCAGAAAACCTAATGATTTGAATTACAATGCATTCATTTTCACAGCACTGTTTCCATTTGCTTAGCTCCTCTGGAGGGTTAGTTCTGTTTGACACATCTTTATATTTTTAGCTATAATATTTTATTAACAACAAACAAATATGTTGACAGTGCAAAACATTTTCTTTTATGAGCAGTAAGAGATAGGCAAACACTATTTAGGAAACAGAAAAAGTATATGACAGAGTTGAGGTAATACAAATTATAGGTTACACTGAACATAAATACTGTCATAAGCATTAGATCAAAGTCTTGATTCTAATTAATTCATCCCATTTGAATGTTTCCTTAAGTAATGTTGTTCCGTTGTTACATGTTGCTAGCACTATTTTTATTCCAACTCTCTTGGGTCTTTTATTGCAGTAAGCCATATTCCTTCAGGGCTCAGTTCTGCGGTCTTCGCTCAATCTAAATTCCCACTTCAGTCTGGGAGCAGGATTTGCTTGAACAAGGACAAAAGAATTTAGTCTCTAGTGTGTAGTTATATCTGTATTCTCAAAGCCTAAATGCATTTATTTTAGCAAAGTCTGGAATTTAACATGGAACAGAAAAGTCTTAAATTCTATTCCACTTTCTGGTTCTGAATTTTGTATAACAAGTTTCCTTAGCTTCCTCTTTCCATTAACACTGCCACCAATAAGATAGATATAGTAATGAACCTTAAGTTCCTCTGACAGATAATTTGATGAAAGGCTCTGCATACCTATTGTAGGTCAGATATTGAGAGAGAAATCTCTCATACAGTATAAAGCTCAGATCACTCACTTAACATCTTCCTTTTTATGAGACTAGGAAAGGATTCCAGAGCAAAAACTGCTTGGGTAATTTGGAGTCAGCCACAAACTGCTTAATACACTAGCATTAAGTTGTAGCTGAAGTACAAGTTAGTCCCCAGGAAACCATGACATTGACAGTGTGGAAAAGAGGCATAGAACTGTCTTTGCTTCTCACTCTCCAGCTGTACCAGGCAGAAAAGAATTACATTCTGTATGCCAAGAAATATTATTAGTTTATTTTTCCAAGGTCTTGCACATATTTCAAACTCTACTGCCTGGCACATTTCATACAAGTTAAACATCTACCTTGCCTATCAGAAAAGTGTCGCATCTCAACTTCTCCAAGTCAAATAGGATATAGCACAACTCACATTGCTTAGTTCCAAATATTTAAATGGGGAACAAATTAACCATCTGTAAGAATATATGCAATTATCCTATCCTAACAGAATTGTGCCATATACTTTGAACTCCCACAGAAAAATGTCCTCTAAATTAACTGCTTTTTGGTAACGTAAACTTCTAAATAATATTTGAATGACTAAAGCAGAAATTAATTTAGATTATCACACACAATGCCTGCATTTTACATAACAGTTGGAGCTCAAATACAAATTTTAGGCTGCTACAAAGCAAAAACACAGATTCACTGAGAGAGCAAAAAAGATTTTCTGAAGGGCTGGAGAACGTGAACTCTTATCCCACATAACACTGTCCTGCAAGGGCCATAACACCCATCTTTAGATAAAAGTAGCAAAATGTTCCTCTTATTTGAATCTAATGTACATTTGTTCAGAGGAACATGGTGAAGTCAGGCCTGAGCTTTAGACCACATATACCATAATCTGAAATCTGTGTCACCAATGACTTTAAAAGCCATCGTCAGAATCTCTTTTTTTCCCTACATCTGCTTTTATAAAGTTGTATACTACTTCCTCTGTGACCCAGAACAAGTAAAAAGAAAAATTCTCATATATTCATTTATGTCATATATTGCATTTTGCTAACCTGCTTTTCCTAAATACATTTCCCTCATCCCAGTTCTTAACACCTCCATTCTGCCATCCTCCAAAATGTTCCATCTGCTTTGATTCCTCTGTTACATGGTCCTTCTCATTAGTGTATCTTTTATTCCTACTCCAATATCTTCACTTCTGTGAAGTTAAGCTCACAAGTCACAACTTAGTAAAACCTTTAAAAAGTAGCTAATGTAATGTGTAGGCATGTCATAAAAAAATAGCTGTGTCCTGGCTTACCCATTTTTTAAGAATGCTACTATGATGCTTCTAAAATTATTTTGTTTCCCTACATCTAAACACAAAATTGTTTAATTAAAAGAGAATTAAAAGCTTTGATTAAGAAAAAGAAACTTGACCCAAACTGACTTAATTAGATAAGGATTAGTACACTCTTTTCAATCTGTAATTTCCATAATGTGTTAACACTCCTGAAAATGTTAATTAAATTGTGGAACTTAACACTGCCTGCACTTTAGTGGTAAGAATTCAAACACAACAATTGAATTTTTAGTGGAGAAACTTGACATTTCTTATGGTTTGTTCCTCTTACAAGAATAAAATATTTTAAAATTAGGCTGGACAAGCCAGGTATTACATGTACTAAACTGTTTCATTAACAAAAACTTCTAGTCAAGCATTAGGAGATGCTAATGAATACAAAGCAACCTCTCAAATTTTCAGATGGATACATTTTTCCCAGCTGATGACTCTTTATGTATCTTTAATAATTATTTATTTTTCAAGATTCCAGTCATTACACTACTCTCCATATCTGAGCCCTGAAAGAGCTGTTTAGAGATCATGAAGTCCTATGTGAACTCCTACTTACAGCTTAATTATTGTAAACTATCTCTAGCCCACATGGAAGCCAATTAAGAGGCAGCGTGAGCAGCCATAGTTAATATAAATGATATCAATGACTTGTATTCTGTCAGCATGATTCAGTTTAAACACTTAAACTATCAATAACTATAGAAAGTCTTTGTAATACTCCTAAGGTAGAAAAAAGATGTTTATAGGAGGACTTCTTCAAGCTACAGAAATTTACATTTCTACCTAGTCTGTATTATTCCAACTCACAGATATCACACTTTACACATGAGCTATTAGAGATCTCTGTCAAACTGTTGGTGAATCCGAAACACGCGAATGTGATATTCATTCACTATCTACTGTTTAGGATTAAGATGCTTTACTGAAAAAAAACCCCAGCAATGTACCCAAAAAGATTGAAAAGGACAATTATTAAAATGAATCATAAAAATTATTTCAATGTTCGTATCAGTTTGAGAAACTCCAAGGAAAAATACTTCTTTTTACATGTTACCATAATGTAGTAACATACTGATACATGCTAACAGTGCCTGTGGAAAGATTTTAAATAGTATCCTGCCTATTACTCTGTAAATTCAGCCAATTTCGTCCTGTAATTGAATCCGTATAGGTACCCTGTTGCAGGGAACACTCTCTGCCATTTAATTTCTGCCCTCCATCTCAAAGATGACTGTCCTTTAGTATTACTGGATTTCCAGATTTCCTCTAAAATAACCTGCCTGTGCAAAACTATACAGTGCTCAGGATAGCAGAGAACTGAGCTATTCATCTAAACTGCTAGATCCAGATATCGTGGTCATTGGGAACCCTGTAATAAGATATTTAAATCAAAACATACATGCTTTCAGAAGCCACCATTTCCATAGGTATAATGGTAACTCATGAAGTAAAGTTAGGCCACAGGCTTTGCCTTTGCAAAACGGTTTCTTTCACCTCACTGCATACGCACCAATAAGCAGGGAAACTCACATAATAACCAAAAAGCCTTGCAGACACTACACTATGCATCAAGAAACAAGGGGGGAGCTGACAGTGATGGATGTACACTTTTACTGTGTTTAGTGTGCTCCTGAAGGCTCCTTAACTCAAGGGATGCCCCTCTTCTGTGCTGGCTTCGGGGACCCACACACACAGAGGGCAGTTCAGCTGCTGGTGCAGAGATACTCTGTCCACCCAAGCAGTGATGCTGCTGGGCGCAACTGCAGATAAAATGATAACACACCTATAATTCACCAGAGGATCCTGCTGCAATTGAACAATACCTTTATCCTGGACTGGAAAAGCAGCATTAAGCAGCTTTCTGGTACTTGAGTTCTGGCCTTCTAAATCATGGATTTTTTTTTCTTTAGAAATTATTGTATCTAGATTTATATAGGAAAAAAAATATTCTTACTGTCTGTTGCAGTTTTGAACCTGGCTAGCAAAACAAATACCACAAAAACTGCTCGCTCACCCTCTTCCGTCCTCGGGAATGGGAGAGAGAAATAAAGAGGTAAAGGGAAAAGAGACTTGTGGGTTCAGATAAGAACAATTTAATAACTAAACTACAATAATATTGAAAATAATAATTATAATAATAACATACACAAATATACAAATGAATGATACACAGTAAACCACTCACCACCAGATGACCAAGGCTCAGCCCATTCCCAGCTAATGATCCCAGAGCAGGAAGAGTCCCAAAACTCTGGAGATAAAAGCCTGACTGTCCAAGACATCAAGAGCTGACTGAGGGATTGAGATGACCCCAAGGGAAGGACCACCTGGAGAGAGCCAACCTGGAAAGAGAGACTACTGCTTCTGGACAGAGCCTCATCTATACACTGGGCATGGCGTGCATGATATGGAATATACCATTGGCCAATTTGGGTCTCAGTCCTAAACCTAAGGTCAAATCCTAGGCTGGTAATTGGGGCTGTGCTGCCCTCCAGCTTCTCCTGCACCTGCAGACACTGGCACAGCAGAGAAGCTGGAAAGTCCTTGACTGTCCTGGGAGCAACAATAAACATCAGCATGTTATCAGCATTCTAGTCAGCACAAATCTAAAACACAACCTCTTATTAGCTACTATGAATAAAGCTAACTCTGTCCCAGCCACAGCCAGGACACTGTCTTTCCCTCAACTATTAAAATGATGATATACAAGCTGTGCATATCTTTGTGATTTAAGGAGTGGATCCAAAGTAAAATGAAGAACTTTACACTTTTCTAAAGTAGATTGTTTAATCAAGCATACCCTGCATAAAAGCTGCAACAAAAATTCTAATTAAAATGTAATCGCTGTTTCAGGTAAAATAACTCTCAGTTCTTAATTTGCTCAGATCTATTTCCCTTACAGTCTTCCTTATTTAAGGAATGAGCAGTTTGCTAGAATGTTTCAACTTTTTAGGACAGTGGTTTCATCCCTTAAATATCTGCCTGGAAGAGAAAGATAAATTCAATTTCCAGTATCTCCTGCATCAAACAAGGTGGTTTTTTGAGAGATGAATACCATCCAAAGTGTTATATATGTGCGTAGGCATCTGTGTGTCCTCCCCTTGTGCCCCCAATTCAGTTGTTTGAAACTCAACATTTTTTGACTGGTCACACTAGACATAGATGAAATATTTTAAAGCAAATAAAAGTTAGGACAACTTCATACCATAACATACAGTACTACAAGAGTCTGTCGTCTCATGGAAACTCTGAATCACAGCAAAACAATTAAACCAGACCTAGCTGTGTTTGAAACATTGGCAAATACTGTAGAAAGTCAGAAAATTACTTGATGCTTCTTCTGGCTTCTGCTTAACATGCAAAAACACCTGTGAATTCTGGAGATGTAACTAATTTCAGAAGATGGCCTCATTGCGCCCTTCCAGTACTTGAAGGGAGCCTGTAAACAGGAGGGGGAGCGACTGTTTACAGGGGTTGATAGTGACAGGACGAGGGGGAATGGCTTTATACTAAGAGAGAGGAGATTTAGGTTAGATACTAGGGGGAAATTTGTCATTCAGACCGTGGTGAGGCACTGGAACAGGCTGCCCAGAGAAGCTGTGAATGCCCCATCCCTGGAGGTGTTCAAGGCCAGGCTGGATGGGGCCCTGGGCAGCCTGCTCTAGTGGTTGGCAGCCCTGCCCACAGCAGGGGGTTTGAAATTAGATGATCTGTAAGGTCCTTTACAACCCAGGCCATTCTACAATTCCATGATGTTTATAATCCACTGTGTATTATTC
>VZTO01003817.1:0-37015 GCA_013400615.1 Syrrhaptes paradoxus
GATTCTGTGATTCTGTGGACCATGGTTCTGAAATAAGTGTTGGCGTCAAGCCCTGTGGGAGCCGGTATTCCCTGCAGCTCAGCCGGGCTTGGGTACTGGTGGTGATGTACAAGGATGGAGCGGTGACAGTGCATTGGGAGGTGACGTGGGGGATTATCTCGTGCGGCAGCTCTCACTAGCTACCCCTGAGAGCCAGCGGCGCTCCTGCCTGAGCATCCTTTGCCGGTCCCCTAGCCAGGTCATCCCTGCACGCTGGGGAGCACTGGCTCCAGGCTTCTGAGTGTGGATCAGGGTGCTGTGGGCACACAGCTCCCCTGGCCCCCCACAAACACCCCTTTGGAGTGTTGAAGGCTGGTAATTGGAGCTGATGTTGGTCAGGGACATCAGCTGTTTCCAGGCTGATAACCGACGTGGAATATTGTCCAGTACATTCCTTTTCAGTACAATGAAGCTTTATTTTGGAAGTGTATCATATAAACCCTATCATAATATGCTGAGTGGAGTTAAATGTGGTCCTTCAACTGCAGACTCAAACAGCTGAGAAGACTAAGTGTACATAGCATCTTCCTTGAAAGACATTGTAAGTTTGGTTGGGATTACATTTCCATGCCTAGCATGTTCCTCTTTACACCTTTTGTTTGGATAAACCTTGACTTCCTCAGGCCTGTCTATATGGGGGAGGAGATGGAGGGAGGTTTGCTGTTGGTTTTTTTTATTTTAATATCTTGTTCTGAGGCTGCTGGAGTATTTCATGTGGTTCACTGCTTTCTTTAAATTGGAGACCTTTTGCTTTGAAGGGCTAAGGCAAATGTTAAATACACCACAGTTTGCAGAGTGCGGTCCTCTTATCCCTTCAGAGTAAATTAACGAAAACACTTGGAAACTGATTGAAGGAAAAATCAATACTGATGACATGTGAACATACTTTTGTGAACAATCAAATACATTCTAGCGTAGTCATGTGTGCACACCTAGGCATGCAGATTATCTTTTTTGAGCTCAAATGAGCTTTTGAAGAACAGAAGCTTCATAATTGCTGAATTTATCTTCCCTTCATTAACTTTCTTATGTATGGTGTGTGTAAGTTGCCTTGTTCCTTGAGAAACTCTTCCTCAGTCGCATAGTGAAGGACTGCTGGATGGGTGCAGCCGTACCTGACCCTCAGTGCAGAATCCCACCAGCTAGTGCCGCGTTGCTGTTGCAGAGACAGTACCTCCAGAGAGGTGGATCCGCTTACTGCATCTCCTGGATGTGTTGAGAGCTAGCACCAACTAAATCAGACACTAATGTATCCTCTTTAGGTCTGATGGACTTAACTGGTGGTTGGTTGGGTATTTTTAACTAGGTCTTGTTCTGTAATCAGGTGTTGAAATGTTGCTTTTGAATTCTGTTGGGATAGTCGGTGAACTTGCATGCGTGAAGTCTCTGTGACATGCTCCCTCTTCTTTTTGGACTGGAATTGAATGAGTTCTTGGGCTCTTTCAGTGCTTCTGCTAATCAGCGTTTTCAGAATGCCCGTAGTGTAGAGGACCAGGTATTTCTGTGCAACCCAGTATCTTTATCTAGAAGAAGCACTTAAGGAGCCAGGGGTTGAAGGAATGGACCAGAAGTGCTTGGCCCCTGATGGAATTTTTTTTTTTTGTAGTTAACTGCATTGGGATAGACAGGGTCTAAACACCCCTCTCTCTTTATGGAAGGGAATGTGCAGATCGAATGGTGATGGTGGTGAATTCAGCACACGGATATCTGATTTCTTGGCAGACCTGACACCAGGAGTATCTGGACTGCTGCCTGCCCCAAGGAAAAGGGGGTCGGTGTGACCCATGCTCAGCCAGTCCTCATCCAAGCCGTGTAACGTGAGCCTCTAACCTGCAGACAGATTTACCAGCCCTGAATAATGTCTGTTGTACTGTGAGATCTTATCTCCCTAATGGCCTGCAAGGGGGTACAAATGAGGAGAAATAAATATGGCTCTTGCTTTTGCTTCCTCGGCGTTTTGTGGAACAGTTGGTTTGTTCTCGTTCTGCCTGATGTGTTCGTTAGTGCTTTTAAAGGACAGAGCTAGTTTGTTAGAATTTTAGGAACAAATGAAAATATGATTTGCTCCTACCTTTTTGTGTTCCCCCCCAATATTATTTCCCTTTTTGCTGTACAAGTAAAAAGAAAGGAGCTGTTTGTTGTGTCCTGAAGCCCAAGTAGGGTGAAACCACCGTAACAAACAGAGGAACCATCACGTAACATCCTTCAACAGAAATGAACAGGCACCAACTGGGCGAATGGTACCAAAGCAGGATTTTATCTTTAGTTTGCGTCTGTACCCACAGGTCCCAATTAAATGGGGATCCCCCCGCAGCTGAGCCTGCCTGCCTAGAGGTGTCAGTGTGGAGAGGCTTTACGTTTTGGTGTCTGATTCCTGACGCTTTTGAGTGGGGTGGTGGCAGTGCTCAATAACCAGGTGCCTACTGGAAGGCCAGAGGTCCTTTGATTGATGGAGGTTTCTCATCTGCCTTTAGGATAAAGAGCTTTGCCTTGCGATTTGTAAGTAATACCGCCTGCTCAAGAAACTTTCTGTCATGTGGCTGTATCAGGGTGAAGTTGTGTTTTGTGGTTCTTGCTTTTTATGTGCCAGAATTTAAGGGCAGTCTTACAAAAAACCACCAGTGCGTATAAAGGCAGACCAGCACTTGGTTGTCACTGTTGGGTGTGTTATTGGCTTTGTGCAGGAAAAGGGTGTTTTGGTGAAATGCTCTGAGCTTTCTGACTCCATGGGGCAGTTTGAATTTCAGGCATAGCTTGGCCATGGCTTGCAGGTGTGCGTACAAGCCTGGCTGTCCTGTCAGTCCATCCCATCCTGTCCTCTAACAGGAAGAAAAAGACAGAGTACTGCAGGTAATCTTTTTTTTTTCTTTTTAAAAAAAAAAAAAAAAGAGCTGGAACTTCTAGAAAAGTGTTGAGTGAAAAGCAGTCTGGTTAAAAGATGGATGTGCTCTCCAGAGGGTCTAATTTAGACACTAAGGAAATATATGTGGAGCTGATGGCTGGCCGGGTGCCAGTCACTGAAGGGCACCGGAGGCTGAAATGCCAGGCAGTGCTGGTAGTGCTGGCACTTCAGCCCATGACGGTTGGGTTGCATGAATTATCTCTCTTGCCTTCCAGCTAATTTTATCCTGTTGATTTTTCATGAATCATTTCCCATCTCTGTGGGTTAGAAATTAAAGTGGAAGTTTGCTAGCCAGAATAGCCACATCTGCTATTTAGAAAGTAGTGTCTGGGGTTTGCTTCCTGCCCACCCCCACGCCTTCCCTTCCCTTTCCCTTTTTACCTCTCTCACTGTTCAAATACATGAATCACTGGTGTCGCTGACCCACGGAAATTTTTAGGCTGGCCAGCCTGCACAAGTGCAGGGGTCCTCCGGATGCGCGTGAGCTCGTGGTGGGTGACGGGGCGATGCTGGTGGCAGGCAGCAGGTGGATGCTGAGTGCTGTGTGGCTGGGTCCCAGGTGCACGGTGAGGCTGGTGGGACCCAACCAGGGCACCTTGAATTTCCTGGGCATGCCTTTTAAAACATTAAAGGCACTCCAGTGTCTTTTTCCTCTCCCAGAGCACAGCAGAAGAGTGTGAGTGCAGCGGTGGCCCAGCCTGCTGCGTGCCCACCAAGCGCTTCCTCACTCTAGCCTTTTTGTCTGTCCACAGATGAGAGCAGAAGGTCATTTGGGCAGTAATAATATCTCTGCTTTCTATAAAAGTATTTGCATGATGAAAAACTTAACTTTTCCAGGCCCAAACGTAACTTCCATTTGTCGATTGCCATCAAGGCTGCCATCTGGGCCAGCAGCAAGGAACAAGTAAGTTGATTATTCAAAAGTTGATCCCTGTAAGTAGGGATCCAGGGACCCACATAAGAGTTGCGTAGCATGGGTCCTGTGGGCAAGCAAAGTTTTGCTAGCAGCTGTGCTTAGGAAAAAGCACGTTCTGTTGAAACAAAGTAAGTGCAAGATAAATGAGAGGAGGTCTCTAGCTTGCTGATGTTAATTTTTAATCAGTCTTTATGGGTCACAGCAAATCCAGGAGACTGGAAGAGCAATTGTGTTGGGACGGTTCTGAAAACCGCCAAATAGATGGCCCAGGAAATGATAAGGTTGGGTAGCATGACACCAATCCTGGGTAAATATAAAGTAATTTGTGCTTGAAACCTGGTGTTATGGAAAGTATCTTGTACTTCTCAAACAGATCTGATTTTGTTCTTTGAGAAGCTTACTGTTGGTTTAAAGCAAGACCTGTAGGTGTGATACACCTAGGTATATAAGGCAGTTCACTCCGTGCAATTAATATCCAGTGCCCAAGAATATCAATAAAATACAAGTGGCTTAGGAAGTGAAGGTAGGGATTGATGAGAGTCAGCATCCAATAAATAAACTGAAGTGCCAGTATAAACAGTGAGGAGGATGAAGGATAGTCTAAGCTAAAGGACAGTATTAGCACACTAATAAATCAACTGTTTGTGGATTAACTTTAAGGTGAAAGTAGAAAATGCTTTTTCAGCATCAAAAGATCAAGGCTCTGGCACTGCCACCTTAGACGAGGGGAGCAAATAATCCAGCTATTTTAAGCTAGAGCTTGATCATTTTACAGAAGAGTCTCTGCAACATGATACATGGAGACTGTGTTCTCAGAGAAGTAGACACGATGACCCTTCCCTTCAAATGAGGGGAAGGGAGAAGCCAGTTCTGCCTGACACTTGCTCAATGGTGCAGAAGAAAGCATGACTCATCACTGGCAAAATGTGTAGATGAAATGGGTTTGGTGAATTGTAGCTATTGATAAGGGCAGGAGGGAGTAATGCAGTCTGTTTGGTCAATGGAGCCATTGAAGCAAAGCTGTACAGACATGTAGAGAGTCATGAACCTGGAAATGTGTGTCCCAAACATGATCTGCAGAGTGGGGCTGCGTCCCAAGCAGTCCCGTGTGAGAATGTAGGTGTCAGAATGGGCAGGTGGCTTCAGGGGGCTTTCTGTGCCAGGTCCCAGCTGGAAAAAATGACCGTGATTTTGGACACGCAAACCGGGAGGCAATGAATCGGGGCGAGGAGGTAGTTTTAAGTCTGTAACCTTTCTATTTACTTCAGACTCAGTCTCAGATCAGCATGGCTTTCTGGTGCCAGCATCTTGAAGTAATATAGAGAAAATTGGAAGAGTTACACAGAAGGATGACGACAACTGTTGGAAAGCTGAGAAGATACTGCGCGGGTACATATCCAGGGCTCTGCTATGTATGTTTTTTTATTCAGTGCTTATCAAACATCTTTCGGTAGTGCCTTAAGGAACAAGGCTTACATCTTCCACTTGGTTGTACTCTTAAATGTTGGTGGAATAGCATCTTGTTTTACTTCTGGGGTTTTGTGTCTGTTTTAACTTTATAAATGTCGGTATATATTTATGTTGAAGAAGCCAAAGGCAAAGAAGTGCAACTGGCAGTCCAGACCAAAGGTGGTGAGGTTTGTTACAGCCATTAACCTGGGAAGCAGTTCTTCCCGTTTGCTGAAAGTAGCATCCCAACATGCCCCAGGTATTTCAGGTTTCCCCACCCGGTTGCAGAGCCCTTTGAAAGAACCACTGACTGGTGCCCAGCACTAGAGAAATTCACATATAGCCTGTCTGTGGCAGGGATTAACAATCGAAATGAGCTTCTGATGAAGTGTTGGCCTCTCTTCCCTGGCTAGGCTTGGATGGAGATTTTTGTCCCGTTTGTAGGCTAAAGGGAAGGGCATGCGATATACAGGGGATCAGTCAGGTTGACCTAGTTTTCCTTTCTGCCCTTAAACTGTGAATCTGAGACATGAATACAGCAAAAATAAGAAGTTTCCAGATTAAAGGAATTATTTTTAATATGTTTTCAAAATGCAAGTCACTTATATATTCTCTCAGCTGCAGTAAGCAGCTGCCTTGGCTCCACGGGGTGCTGGGCTGTTGCAGGGCTTTCCGTTGTCAGCACGCTGGTGTGCTGAGTCCTTACTCCACACTTGATGTAGAGAAGTTGCACCAAATAATACCCCAATTGCAGAGGCTTGCGCTGAACTACGACTCTAGCTTCCTACTCTGAGACCAACAAAGGGCAAATGCTCCCAGCTGACCATAATACAGAATTTTGTGTCAAATCCTGTGAAGTCAGCAGCGTTTTCCACCTTCACTAGAAGCCACCATGCAACAAACTTAAGGCTAGTTCAGGGATTATTTCAGAGGTTCTTTACCTTCTTCCTCCTCTGAAACACATCTGTCATGACGTAGATATGGCAGACTTCAACAATACATTTTGCCAGTGAGCCATGTCAGAGTGACAGTGTGAGCTCATCTCTCATCCACTTGAAATTGCAGGAGGAGTTCCAGTTCGGCAAAGGCGAATGTCCTTGTGCCCAGCTTATCTGCATCAGAGGATGGCTCCGGGAACTCGGTGTCATGGCACCCCGATGCTGTTTGTCGTGCGAGTTGCTGGTCTTAAGCAAGTCATTGAAACCACTGGGAACACTCAGCCCTCCCTGCTGTAAAACAGATTTAAGTCTTGTGGGTTTGAAGCTTGCTCTCCAGGCTTCTTCAGAACGCTGCAGCAAAACTGGTTGTGCTTCCAGGTATCTTTCTTGTAGTCCTAACCTTCTTCTGTGTTTTCAGAATTCAAAACTCAACAAAAAAGAATTAATGGCTACTGACTGCAGTGGAGTAGTTGGCAGCGATTTAAACCAGTCCTGCTTGCCACCCATGCTGCTCAAACCCTACATCATTCACGTCCTATAATTTTCACTAATTAAGTTTGAATTTGTGACTGCCCTAGCTTGTCTCCAGCTATGCAGGCCGCATTCAGCCCTGCCCTGCGGCTGGTGGGGAAGAGCCCTGGCTTTGCACCAGGCTGGGTGGCAGGTCATCAGGTCTTGCCCTGCCACCAGCTGTCACCTTGCCGGGATGTCGCTCTGCTGCAGCGGCGGGTGGAGGGCAGCTTTGCTCAAAGAACATCATGCTTCGGGAGGGAAAGTTCAGTGTCTGATGTAGCAACTGCCAAGGCGAAAGCAATTTTTCCAGTGGAGCATGGGGTTAGTGTCTGTCTGCGGACAGCGGTCATGCTCTGAGCAAGCTGCTTCTCCCTCTTGTTTTGTGGGATCTCTGGGTGTTTGTGCTGGCGGTAAGCGTGAGCTGCGGAGCCAGCTGGTACTTCATGAAGTAACCTGGAATGGTTGGCATGGCCGAGGACCGCGGTAAGGGAATGCACCTCGAGGAAAACAGTCAGCCTGCATCTTTCATGGCTCATTGGGGGGAGCTTGGAGCCTTGAATGCTGTGCTTTATTCCCCCTTCTTGGCTTGTCAGTAGCTGACTGTTCTGCGTTACTCTTTCTGGTAAGAATATGCAACTGTCGAAAAAGCATGTGAATTCAAGTTCATCTTTCACCATGGGCCTGCACTTTAAAACTAAAATGCAGCACAAGCTACGCAAGATCTGTCTTGAAAGAAGAGGGGATGACTTCCAGAAGGCCAGCAGTGAGAAACTGAGCGAAGGAGCTGTGTGCTGAGGAGGGGATGGATTCCTGTAGGCTGTTTCACATGCAAGAATGTCCCAATCTGGGAAACATGCCAGTAAAATGTAAAATTAAAGCTCTGTTTTGGCGGCTGATCCACACAGATAAAAGTCTGTGGCTGTTAACTAGTAACTACAAGAGGGGCAGTGATAAAGGTGGCATACTTGAGGACAGGAATTCACAGGTTGGTTCATGCTTAACCCCACCTGGATGTTTTTTTTCCTGCATTAGAGATTAACAGCTCAGATGTTCTTGCATTTTGTACTTTCCTGAATTGTGAGTGACGTGGTAAAGCCCCTGGAGATCTTAACATGCATCATGCAGAAATGTGACAGGTCCTTGCCTACTTGGTAAAGAAAAAGGGAGAGGTTACGTGGCACTGCCCGTGAACCCGGGGGTACCTCTCGGGGTTTGTAGCAGTCACGCTGGCGTCCTGCGCCTGCCGAGGGGTGTTGTGCCTCATACCACAACTGCCTTTGCTGTCCAAAGGACTTGATGTTGTGTGCAAACAGCACCTGGATCTGGAGGGAGTGAAAAGTGCAGAATGTGAACTAGACTCTTGTAGTCGTGGAAAACTAAAGGGGGAAGAGAAATAGCAAGAAAGAGAAACTAATGGGCAGTACAATTAGGAAAAATTAAAAGCGGCTTTAAATACATCAGAAGCTAAGAGAGTCCTAAAAGTGCAGTCACCTGCTGATGCCTAGAGCTGGAGAAATGTCAAATGTTTCTTTGTGCTAGCTGGTGGAAAAGCTAGATGATGGTACCAGGTACAGCAGCAGCATGATGCTCTCGGTTGTAGCAGTAGCTTGGGAAGTTACAAACAGCAGCTACTGCAGCGGTACATTTTTAGGTTTGCTGTTCTGGCTAAGTTGCATCCAGGAACTTTAAAGGGCTGTCTGAGCAGTGCTCTCTCGGCCATAAATGCTAATTAAAAAAAAAAAAAAAAGTATACATGATGAGTTAGACTGAAAAAAATGTTGTACGTTAGTCATAAGCAGGTAAGCTAATATCAAGCCTCATTTGGGCAAACAAGAATACTAAGCTACTTGCAGTCTGATCTTGGCTGCCAGTAAAATAATGTAATAGCTGATAGGCATTTGACTGGTCATGATTTAAGGGGTTGTTAATTGTAATAGTCTATATGGATTTTTTTAAAGTAGATCTTTTCTAACATGGTGCGATTTTCTGATGTTGCTATAATTTTGCTTGATAAGGGTGAAAGTGTTGATATGTATTGCGTGTTAATGCACTGAAGTTGTGCCACAGGTCATTGGAATAAGCAACTAGAATGTTTCAATGTGTCGCATGCTATTGGAGTGGATCTAGAGGAGAGCCACAAAAATTATCGGAGGGAGGGAGCACCTCCCCTATGAGGACAGTCTGAGAGAGTTGGGGTTGTTCAGCCTGGAAAAAAGAAGGCTATAGGGAGACCTTAGAGCAGCCTTCCAGTAGTTAAAGGGGGATTGTAAGAAGGGTGGGGACAGACTTAGTAGGGCCTGTTGGAATAGGATAAGGGCTAATGGCTTTAAGCTAAAAGAGGGTAGATATAGACTAGATATAAGGAAAAAATTCTTTACACTGAGGGTGGTGAAACACTGGCACAGGTTTACTAGAGAGGTGGGAGATGCTCCATCCCTGGAAACACTCAAGGTCAGGTTGGACGGGGCTCTGGTCAACCCGATCCAGTGGAAGGTGTCCCTGCTCACTGCAGGGGTTGGACTAGCTGGCCTCCATGGTCCCTGCCAGCCCAAACTGTGCTGTGATTCTATGAATAAGCAAAAACCTGACTAAATGAAAGGTCGTGGTGTGACAACAAAAGGAGAGCCATTGCTGATAGTGTATTTCTAGTAGTGTCAACTGGGAGTTGTTCTTTTTTGGCTTGATGCTGATGGAGAGGTGGGTGTCTGTCTCCTAAGTAGCGAATGATAGGATGAGAGGAAATGACCTCAAGTTGCGCCAGGGGAGGTTTAGAGTAGATATTATGAAAAATTTATTCACCGAAAGGGTTATCGAGCATTGGAGCAGGCTGCCCAGGGCAGTGGCTGGGTCACCATCCCAGGAGGCATTTAGAAGATGTATAGAGGTGGTACTTAGAAATGTGGTTTAGTGGTAGGCTTGGCAGTGCTAGGGGTATGGTTGGACTCAATCATTTTAAAGGTCTTTTCCAGCCTAAATGATTCTAGGTTACTATGATTCCAAGTTTTATTGGTGTCCTGGAAGAAAGCACAAAGTTAATTTGCATTATGTTTGTGGGCAACACAAAGTCCAGGCAAGTTGTAAGCAATGAAAAGAAGCAAGTTGGTGCTGGAGTTGTGATTGCGTGTGTGCAGGGCAAGACAACAAGGGGTTGTGCGAATGTCTTAAAAGCAGGCACCTAGTTGCAGAGCAAGTAGGAGCACAGCCATTCACCCGACACAAAACTCCACCTAGGCACGGTGGCCAGAAAGGAAATGCGGTACTTGGATGCAAACACACCAATCCAGAGCAGGGGCAGGGCGGGTGTTATCTTGGTGCAAGGTGCTGCTTCTGTCAGCGCAGGAGTGCTGCAGCCGGTGCTGTGCAGGAATGTTGCTGATAAGTTGGAGGGAGCTCAGGGAGGACCATGAGAGGGGAGGGCTGGGAAATGTACCATGCAGTAAGATGAGGAGCTCCGTGTGTAAAATAAGCACTAGGTTTTCATTTTTTTGTCTTGTTGGAGGTACACTGCAGTTTAACCCGGAACGCGCCGAGGGAAGCATGGTGGCCTGCCTTGCACCGGAGATCAGACTGAGCTGTCTTGCTCTGTAGCAGAGGAAGAGTGGGAGAGGAAAAGCCATTGTCTCTTCAGAGGCAGATGTCTGCATCTCTTCCTGCTGAAGCCTTGGGAGTTGCGGCTGTTTAAACTCCAGGTGCCCTGCATGCCCGGCTTCCCAGATGGGTGGGATTTTTGACTGAGAGCATCTGCCCTGCAGCCAGCATCCGCCTCTCCTGCAGCAGTGCAGGCCCCACAGCTCTGGCACAGCACCCATCTCCTCAGCTGCTGTTTTTTCCCTCCTGAGCTGCTTTACTGCAGAATTTTCAGGAAAGACCTTTCCTTCTCCTCTGGGAAGGGCAGGTGGCCCCTGCCTGCAGTGCATGGGGACAGGGCTGGAGAGCTTTCCTCTCGCTCTGGAGAGCACAGACTGTGGGCGCAGACTAACAAAATAATGACCCCTCCTTGCCCTTAATATTGCTTTCCTTCTGAATGGCTGTGGTAATTCAGAAGGAAAAGGTGTCTTGTTTTAGGCATCTTGTAAAGACTTAAAATTGTGTGTGTTTTCGTGTATCTAGTTGTACGTAATGCTGTGATGTTGCTTTCAGAGCACTATATGAATATTAACTAGTGCTTCCTTGATACAGGCCCAATAAACGTCTTTCAGGCTGCACGCTGGCATGTGAAAAGTTGGGCTGGAAAAATTAATAATTTGTCCCCTGGCATAAACAGGAGCCACAGAGGCTGGGAGTAGCATTCCTTCTGACCGTAAACAAGGCAAAAACACGGATCAGATTTCCTGTATAAGTACGTGTGGAATAAGAAAATTCCTGTTTTCAGGGGTTTGTAGCCTCAGAACACGAATTTTGGGACGTCCAGAGCTGAGTTGCAATGGGGATGGGCTCTTCCATGGGCTCCCCGATGGCAGGTGTCTGGTGGGCTCCTGAGACATCTCTGTTGGGCGCTGTGAGTACGCAGCATAACAGAGGAGACACGGAAAGGGGGGTCACAGAGGACTGTGGGGGGAGCAGCTGTGAAGTCTGTCCAGTCTGGTACCGTGCCTGAGAGCGGCCAGTGTATGTGCCTTGGAGGAAGCCTTGAGATGAACACAGTGAAGAGACGAGCGGCGCTCAGCTTTATTCCTTGTCTCAAGCTGGGATGCTCTGAAGCTTAGCAGCCCTTCCAGAAATCTTAGTTAAACCAATTCCAAATTGTTGTCAATTGCCGTATCAATATTTTCTTTTCAGCACTGTCCCACGACAGGGGGAGGAGGGAAGTGTTATTGTTTTGGAGCTTGCTGTCTTTAGGCATCGGTAAGTGGTCCCTGGCTCTCACACTGAGCTGAGGGAGAAGCATTTTCCCTACAGCAGCCTGCGTGCCAGAAGGATGGTGGTAGCTCAGCTCTGGTCATTGCAAGGGACAGGAAGATTGGCAGCATAACTTGTGCAGTTCTGGTGGGAGTCCTGCAGGGCACTGTAGGCACTTACCCATTTGTCAGAGGTGTCTGGAGCACGTGAAAAGCTCTGTCTGCAGGGGTGTAATACATCATGCTCTGTTCCCAGAGGGAGAGTGATGTATGTTATATTTGTGCATGGGTCCTGGTTCATGCCACCACCCACGTTGCTCTTTCTTGGCATTCTGTCCCCAAAGACCTGCTCTGAGGTACTGGTGCTCTGCGTATCTGTAAAACATCTCGGCCATCAGTCTTAAATTCCGTGCACCATGTTTTCTGTGGGTGCTGTGGAGCATACTTCAGATTCCCTGTGCCTCCAGTTGCTCCGTGGTGTCCACGCTCTTCACCTGGCCTGTGACTGACACACTCTTTCCTCCTCGTTGTGGGAAGAGGCTTCCACCTACGTGTGTGCGAAGGTGCCCCAGTGCGCGATGGCAGCCCTTGGTGCCCGCAGGGAACCAGCTCTGCTGACTGCTTCCTGGCCTAGGGGAGGAGGGCTGTGGTTCCTGGGGGAGGAAGGTTGTGATCTCCTGGCCGCTCATATTTTTTCTCTTCTTTTATTCTTTTTCAGAACATGAGTGAAAACTTGAAGGACTGTTTGATCCAGACCCAGGCTTCCTTAGGGGAGATGGTGATGATAAAAACAGAGGCTTGCTCTCCGCGCCGGGACCAAGAGTATGGACAGCCTTGGTACGCAGCTGAGCTTTGGTCTGATGTACTCTAACCCCCTTCTCTCCACCTCCCCCCGCAGCTTAAAGTTGAATTTGAGGGACATACTTGAACTTCTCAAAGTTATTAAAACCCTCGCTTGTGAGGACTGCCTTGAGGTGGGTCCCCTACTCGTGTGCTAGGCACGTGTCTGCTATGTGTACTGGTTGGCACCGGGCCTCGCAGGCCTGGCATACACTGAGGGCAGTGCCTTGCTTTTGAACAGCACATTTCCCAGGCTGTAGCAGAGCAGTGCTGCCTCTCTTGCTGGTGAGAGCCCCTTCTGCCCGGTGGGGGACGTGCCGGGTGTGTGCCACGCACAGAGGTGCTCTAGCTGAAGCTACTACCTGCTGTAGGCTTTAGTCTTAAGCCATCTCAGGTACCAGCTTTTGGCAGGTTGGATGGCAAGTTGTGAATCATTTCTGTGCTGCAGGCGTGGGGACAAATAGACTGCAGTCCCAATGTCTTGGTAGGTTAATGTCATCTTTCTGTTGCTCCCTCCCCAGCTCTGGAAGGCCTGACCTGCAGTCCATGGAGGTGGAGCCCAAGAAACTGAAAGGGAAACGGGATTTGATTCTGACCAAGAGCTTTCAGCAAGTGGATTTCTGGTGTAAGTGTCTTGTGAGTCAGGGAAGAGCGGTGCCACTGCTTGTACAGGCTTGGGTGTTTCCTAGTCAGCACCCTGCCAGTTTGGGGCAGGCAGCAGGGAAGAAAAAAGCCAGGGACAAATCTGCGTGCTCCTCTGACTGGCACATTTGATGGGGAAGCTGTTTCACAAAAGCAGCTTGTCCATTGTGGGGCTAGTAGAAAGTGTGCTGGAAACATGAAAATGCACATGGGAAAACAGAAAACCCCAAGAGTCTGCAAAACCCAGAGGCTTGAATTCAGAAACTGCAAAGGGAGCATTGCACGGGCAACAATTCTTTCCTGCCATATTCTGTGAAAGAAAACTGGTGCCAGTTATGTTGTCATGCCTACAGAATATCAAGTTGTAGGTTTGAGTACCTCTTGGGCCACAGGGTAAGTGCCTGGGGATGCTGTCTCTCTCCCAAAAACAGAACGAAGGCAGTATGATGAGGGTATTTGTTTCCAGGGATGTTTGTTTTAGTTTAGCGTGGAGTTTGGGTTTTGGGGAAGGGGCTCAGCTGGGCTGGGGGAAGGATGGGGAGTTGAGGCGTGCTGGCCTGAGTGCTGTGCATCCTATGAGCTACGTGAACCTGTGTGGACATCACGTTTGCCCAACCTAACCACTGCTCCCCTTGCACCTGCAGTTTGTGAGTCCTGCCAGGAGTACTTTGTGGATGAGTGCCCAAACCATGGGCCCCCAGTCTTCGTGTCTGACACCCCAGTGCCTGTTGGCATCCCTGACCGGGCAGCGCTGACCATCCCGCCTGGAATGGAGGTGGTGAAAGAGCCCAACGGGGAGAATGACGTGCGGTGTATGAACGAGGTGATCCCCAAAGGTCACATCTTTGGGCCGTACGAGGGGCAGATCTCTAGCCAGGACAAGTCCGCAGGATTCTTCTCGTGGCTGGTGAGTGATGTGTCTCCCCAGTGCAGTGACACCCCAGCCATGAAGCTCAGAGCTGGGGGACTCGTGGGCCTGTGGAGCCAGACCTTAGCCATCTTACCCCTTCTCTGGAGATCTCCTCCTGACCCACATAAGCAATAGGCGAACATTGACCTGCTATAATTATTACCATCTTAAGGGTATAGATACATAAAATGAGACAAAGTGCCGTGGCACCCAAGTTCAGTTCATAGCTGTAGGAAGCAGGACTTGTTTCTCCTTTCCCCCTTGCCATGTTCTCCCATCTGCACTCAACCTCTAGGGCTCCTCCAGTACCTTTTTGTGCTCTCATCATTTTGAGAACAGAGGAAGGATTGTATCTGGAGACTGCAGAGCTCCCTTATGGGCCTGCAGCACTCCTTCCCAGCCCACTTGAGCAGAGCAGGTGGCCCCAGAGGCCAGGAAGGAGGAGATCCAGTCCATCAGGAACTGATCTACATGCAGACTCCAGCACCAAACCCCGTATTTTTTCTGCTAGTACTACAGGCCTTGGGTTAGCCTATGAGACAGAGATGTCACTAGATTGACAGATATTAATTATTATGAGATGTGGGATGTGAGTTATAGGTGGGGAAGAAAATTGAGAGCTGCTGATATGAAATGCTGCTCACACTTTCCTGTCTGTAAAATAAATGTATGTCTCAGCCCTGTCCTGAAAGATAAGTTAATCTTTTATATCAAGAGAAGTTAATCTTTTATATCTCGGGACTGTTAACTATTTTGTGAGCTCTGTGTTACGGATATTTGTACATAGGAAAATGCCTCTTAGTCAGTCCAGAGTATCCAGGGCAGCAGCCCGTGGTACTAGCAGAGCTGAAATTCGTGGCATAGAGTTTCATGTCCTGACTTAAGGCTGGGACTGAAGCAGAGATTTGAGAGTCATAGACCTTCTCCTGTCTGGACTAGCTAGTTGACATGCTGCATCTGTTCTCTTGTTCCGCAGATCGTTGATAAGAACAACCGCTACAAATCCATCGATGGAACAG
The DNA here is from genome assembly GCA_013400615.1 of Syrrhaptes paradoxus. Lineage (NCBI taxonomy): Eukaryota > Metazoa > Chordata > Aves > Pterocliformes > Pteroclidae > Syrrhaptes > Syrrhaptes paradoxus. Next base: position 15,007 of record VZTO01003817.1, read on the forward strand.
ATGAAACCAAAGCAAACTGGATGAGGTGAGTCCAGTTCTCTTCTGCCTTCTCTTTGGGGGTTCTGTCTTCCAGAGAGAGGCCATCAAACACTCCTTGTTGTTTAGTGTTACAGAAAACCAAACCAAAACGCTACGACCCCTTCTGTAAAGGGTGTGTTTGTGCTCTTTCAGTATTTATTGTGATGAGAATCCTTTGGAGACAGATTCAGTGAAGAGACTTAAAACAAGGAAGTGTGTATGGAGGATGGCTTTTTTCTGGAATGAGGACAAATGGTAAAGATGATCCTATTTATCCTCTCCTACAAACGCTGACAGGTCTCACTCCATTGTTTTTATTTTTTGTTTACTTTATGTTCAAATATTTGCAAAATGCTTTGCATTATCCCCAAGGTAACATTTTATTTTCTTTGGGTTTTTTTGTCCTTTCTCATTTGACAGACATTGGAAGAGGTGGGGGTTTTTTTTTGTTTTCTTTCCGGGCTTCACTTGAAACAATTGTCTGTGGTGGCTGTCATTGGTAGTGTCAGCTTTACTGTGTTAGGAGAAACCTGGAGCAAGTTGCAGCAGCTCTGAGTGAAGAAATTATGCGTGTGCTTGCGCTCCCTCTGCTGGCCCCAGGACTCAGCAGAGCAGAACCCAAATATCAGTCAGTACTGAACAAGAAGGGGAGCTGGCTCTGGTTTGTTAACCGCAGCAGTGAGGGAACATGTTTAACCATCATGCAGTGCTTCAGGTATTGGCATATATATGCAAAATGTAGGTCACTCTTGCAGCCTCATACAAGAGTAAAGCAGCTTGTGAATTAACTGGTTTGTTGGCCTGGATGCCTAGGATTTTCAGTTGTCACTCGATAAGGGAAGAGAGAGCGTGAAGTACCGGTCCATGCAAGACTGACCTAGCTGGTCAAAGCTGGTTGCACCACTTTTTCTCCATTTGAGTCTTCACATGGGTAGCAGCTGTTCTGACACTTCCATTCATAAAGTTCAGCAAAGAATCTAGTTTTTCTGTAAGAAATCCAACTGTTACACTTGTTCACTACTGGATGAGAATAAATGCCAGACCTGGGCTGAGGCTGGAGCTGTCATTCCAAAAAGAAGCAGGGCTATAGTGGACAGATAGGTGGAGAGACACATGTATCTTGAAGTAAAGAATGCAAATTTCAAAAATCAGAGTGAGATTTTTCTGCTTGGATCTGGATCTTTATGTGATCTGGATAATAGTGAAACTGGGGGAAAACACGGTCTTGGAAAGCAAAAATCTTATGACGAACTCTTCTTCCTAGTGCTGTGAACATAAGCTTGATGTCTGCATTTAAATGGGCACTACTCGTGGTCCCAGCACCAAAGAGCAGAAGGTTCTTGCCTAAACTGGTATTTGCCATGGTTAAGTCTGGAGATGAGTGTGGTCTTGGCCATTCTGTACAGCCTTGAAAGGCAAGGCGTTTATGGTTTTGTGGAGAGGGGATGTTTGCAGCTCTTCTGGGGAAGGGAGTATCCAAGGACTTGTGCAGGATGTACCAGTCTTACTGATCTTTCTGTTTTTACTCTTGAAAATTGCTTCTAGTAGCAGTTACTACATAGAGTCTGACTGACAGTTCAAGTGGAGATAGTCGTCCTCAGAAAGCTTTGGTTTTGTTTGTGAGCAGCTTTCAAACAGAGGTACACTTGATATCCTGTGCAGGGACATCACCGGTCACGGAGATTACCCACAGAAGCCATACTTCCCGGACGCTGTAGTCAGCGCTCTTTTTGTTTTTCAGATGGTGCTCTTTGCCATCACTCACAGATGGAGTGCTTTGCAAAGCAGATCTACTCACCTTCTGGGTAGGTGGTTGTGGCATGGGGAGGGCAGCTTGGGCTGACTCCTCTCTCTTCTTGTAGATCTGGCTATTGTTTTTTGTTGCTTGACTACAGCATCTGAGTCCATTTTCATGTTCTCACTGAGGACAATGTGTACATGGCAGCACTTGCTGGTTTAATTTCAGGTGGCTGTTGACCCAGGGCAGTGGGTGACAGGGAGGAAGGAGTATGAAGCGTGGCAGATGGCATGGTGATGGTGATCCTCCTGCCCTTTCCCTCTTCAGTCAGTCAGTTGAGACAAACTCCTGACACTGGGAACATGTTCTCCTAAGCTGGCTGCTGGCACAAGAATAATCATCACCCTTCATCTCTGTTCAGAGTAAAATGCTGTTGTTTCCAATACTTAATGGAGCTCTGTGGCTTTGACCTGCAGGGATGCATGCAAACCCCCTCCTCTGTTTTTATTCTTCTAGGGGCTCAGGGTGACCAATTGCCACGGATCACTGCAGACCTTGAGGGAAATTGGTGCTTTCTCAGACACAAACCATAAACTGATGCTTCTGAAGGATTGCGCAGAACCAGACATTGTTTCTGGTTACTTTGGAGTAATTTATTTTATTCAGTTGTTGGCGACCTTCTTAAAAAAAATAAAATTAATCTGACCAAAAAGTGAAAGTAACTCAGAAAGTCCAGGAAACATCCCTCTATGTGTGTATCACTTGGCCCAGACTGAGATGCAGGATAGAAAGTACCAGCAAATTGGTGTTGCCTAACCAAATTGTTGGAGTTAAGTTCCTCATGTATGGGGATTCCAGGCTAGTTTTGGCATTTATAGTCTGTATCGCGTCTTACATATGAGTCCCCAAGTTCTCAGGCTTTTGGCTGACCTTCGTAAAATAATAGAGCTTGGAGGGAAGCTCTGGTCAGGTGCTCCCCACAGCCTGCTCAAAGCAAGACCAACTTAGATCAGTACATCTTTTAAGTACTGAGCTGCTGTTTCAACTCCACAGGACCTTTTAAAAATAAAAACTCAGGGTTACCATGTCTGCCCATGTGTTCAGGCAGAGTAAAAGCCACCAGCTTATGCACAAGTCATTTTGTTGAACTCAGTAAACTAGTCTCTGTTACCTTGCAGCAAGTGGAGCAGAGGGATCCTGTAAAAAAAATAAATTTCCCTGGGATTCTGAAGTGGTTGTATGTTTGCTTCTTAGAGGCCAGCAAAAGTGAAGTCAGTTGATACCTTTGTGAGTTGATCATGAAGTGCCCACTGTTCACATAGTTTACAACATTGCATGTGTTTTTTAGAGAAATAGCTGTATAGTCTTGCACTTTCAGACCTGGGCTGAGGTGTGAATTTGCAGCCCCACAGCTGGGGCTTCTCTGGTGCTTGCTGAAACCCACACAGCATCCTCAGAGAGGTACTTCCAAATGTCCGTGACTGTTCAAGGGACGTCTTGCATGCTAGAGGAAATGCATGAGGGGAAAAAAAATAATATCTCTGACAGTAATACTGTGTGCATTTTTATAAGGAGGAGGTTAATGTGCCTGCTTGGAACCTCACGTTAATTTAATTAATGATTAAAACTGGCCAGAACTCATTACTCTATGTGGTGAGTTTGCAGTTGGAATACTTAAGTTATCTTAAGTAGTTTTGACCCAACCCATGCTGGAGCAAATTAGGGGAAGCCCTGAAATCTGAGTATCCAGGTCTGCCACAGGTTGTCCTAAATACACTTGATGGGAAACCCTGTCTGGGAAGAGCAAAAAGGGGCTGTAATTCCCCATCGGTGCAGCTCTGCTAGCAGCCGTGAGCTCAGGAGAGTAGAGGGGGCACATGTTTCCTGACCCCACCAGTGGCTGAGCAGCTCCGGAGAGACTTCTGTTCTGCCAGCTCACCTCCACCCAGGGCGCTTCGCAGAATAACGTTACTCCTTCTCACCAGCGCAGCTTGTCAGGGGATGTTTCCACTGCATGGAGGCACTGATGGCACTGTGCTGTCGTGGGTACCTGCGGAGAATATACATGAAGCTCAGTTTTACTGAACTTGATAAAAATCAAACCATAAATGTTCCCTTGCTCCATGTTGAATGTGGCCTTTTTCCTCCTTCTAGTCTTCAGCTGGGAAAACTCCTTTTCCTTTTAAGTTTGGTTGTTGGGTTTTGTTTTTGGTTTTGTGGTTTGTTTTTTTTTTTTTTTAACTTGAGATCAGTGTAGCAAGTGCTTTGCTGGCTCTCCACCATTTTGTTACCATCTTCCCTAAATGCTCCTTCTATCCCTCCATAAATGAAGCTTCACCAAAACAGTATCTCAAGGATGTATTTATGTTTGTCCCAGTGAAATGCATCTATGCCCTTAGCTCCCAGCTCCCCCTGTATGTGGCCTGGATTTGAGCAGCATTTCCTCCTGCTTTTCCAGTTTTAACCAAGGTTAACAGCTCCTGACGCTTACCCCGATGGAGGGCAGCAGTGTCAGGGACAGTCACCACACAGCAGCGTAACAGCACTAAGTAGAAATTCGGGTGACATCCAACAAGGGTCACTCTGCCTTTCCGTAGGTTTTTCTTAGTCAGCAGCCCACGAGCACCTTTCATACAAACACATCCCAAGCCACCTCTCTTCTGGGCCACGGCAGTGCTGCAAGGCACCCACCTCTGAGGAGGTGCTAGCAGGGCCATCACAAACGTGGGACAAGCGAGGAAGCTGCTGAGCCCTTTGCTTATACCAACTTTTCAGAAAGTAACTTGGGGTAGCTAAAGTCTGCCTGCGAGAGATAGGACATGCAGCCAAGATTTTAGGATTAAATATAATTTTTTGAAAGAAGGGTCTGAGCTATCCTGGCCAGAGTTTATTACCCTAACATTGCAAAGTAGGTCCCAAATTAGATGAAATCAAAGATGCTGTTACTAGTAGATATCTAGATAAACAGAAGAACGAATGTGTTGGGAAGCCAATAGATTTTTCCCTCCTGTGGTGTTACTTCAGAGTTACAGTTAACCATTAAGATGTCTTATTCTTGTATGTTACATCTTAACATCTTTTTGAACGTTAATGTTCTAGGTTTGTAGTGACAGCTTTTTTGAAGTGATTTATATTGACGCTGAAGTCCTCTGCCTCAGATGAGTGTTGCTTTCTCCACCGTAACTCCATACTGAGGTAGATTTCTATCTGAGGACTTCCTTTTAAAGTATTAAGAACTGTATGAGATGAACATCAAAAAGGTTGACCTCTTTCAAAAAAGTCTCCAACATCCCTGCTTTAAATTGTTTGAAGACACGTAAAAGCAGTCTTTTCATACGTCTAGTACTAGAGTAGCATTTTGCTTCCCTCTGCTATAATTCAAATCAAAGCATACACTAAGTTTTCCCAACAGCTCTGCTTCTCTGTGGGCTTCTGGTCTCTTCAGTGCTGTTCTGTGTGCTTATACACGGGTGTTCATTGCCCAGGCTGCAGATTTTTCCCATGTCTGCAATGCCACCTTGTTTATGTGCAGACCTGTTTTCTTTTTTTTTCACGCGGTCTGTTTTCTCCCTATTGAACAGCTCTGCCTCCTCCTTTTTTTTTTTTTTTAAATCCAAATTAAAAGCCATATTTAGGACTAAATGTTTTGTTTATTTTTAAAGTTTCCTTTGACTGTGGCTGGAAAACTTACCCTCACACACACACACAGGACAAAACTGCCTGTTCTCAGGATAGCTGCCTCTTCTTCTCAATGGGCCGAGGCCACGAGCATCCGAAACTGGGCACAGGCTCCTGTCAACGACAGTGACAGCAAAGCCTAGCCAGGAAAAGCAAGTGAGTGGTCTCATTCCTTTGGAGAACAATAGGAAACAGCAACCATTTCTGGGTAAAACAAGGGCTTGTTGTGAAGCACATGCTGGATGTGCAGTACCCCTGCTGCTGAAGAAGAGACTTTTCCTTAGGAAAAGCAAGTTGCAGACCTTGCCTGTGAGTCTACTTGGAATTTCTTTTCCCTGAAAAAAATCCAGTTTGGTGTAGCCTCTGCATGACACCCTGCAAGTTTTAACAAAAGGGGTGGTGTAAAAAGTTTCCATGCCAGGCAGGTTTCAGGCCTCTTGGTTTCCTGCAGAACCCATTTTCGAGCCATATGTCATCTTCGAAGCTGATTTGTCAATTTGGTTGTGAGTTCTTGTGCTTTTTTCTGCGCACAGACTGTGGCAAGCGATGGGAAGCTGTACTAAAATTCTCGTACATAAGTCAGGGCATCAGACAAAGTGTTAAGTTTTCGTTTTAACTGTTAAGCTCAGAAGGCTCCTTCAAAGTAGCGTTGCTTGGTGTTTTTTCCCCTTAAGCTTGCAAACTGCCTCTTAAAAACAAAACGTCTGCCTTTTCCTGGTGCGACTGAGGAAAACTGAGAGGTTGTGGGTGGGGGGAGCTGGATCCCACCGAACTCCTCTGCTCCAGTGCTGCACTGACCAGATGGTTGGATGCAGGGGTATGCTTTGTGCTGATTTCCTTTTACCCAATTGTGCTTTGTGGGATGTTCAACCCAAGGAACATGGCTGAGCGAAAGAGGAAGCCCAAGTTTTCCAAGGAAGAACTGGACATTCTGGTCACTGAGGTGACCCGAAATGAAGCCATGCTGTTTGGGAGGGAGACAATGCGGCTGTCCCATGCTGACAGGGACAAAATCTGGGAAGGCATAGCCAGGCAGATCACATCAATCAGCCAGGTTCCCAGGTCTGTAAAAGACATTAAGCACAGATGGGACGACATGAAGAGAAGGACCAAGGACAAACTGGCACTCATGCAGAGGTCCCTCTCCAGCCCCGGCAGCACGGGGCGGCCCTCGGCCATTGTCCTGACCGCCCACGAGAGAGCCATCGAGTCGACGCTGCATTCGTCACGCCAGATGCACAGCTTCCGGAGAGCGGATCTGGACGTGGTTGACAGCCAGTCAACAAGCTGTAAGTATCACTGCCTTAACACCTCTTTGTCTTATGCTTGCATATCTGGGTTTGACACCAGAAGAGCACTGTGTGTTCTGTCAGATGCTGGGTTGCCTGTCAAGCCAGGTCCTCCTGCCATGTTTGGTTTCAAGACAGCCTGCTCTGGTGATCCTGGGGTGTTGAGATGGATTGAGGGAAAGCTGTTTCCAAGTTTTAAAATCATATTCTTTATCTGTTTATCTACTCCTTTTCCATACTGTCTTATAAGGATAGACATTGTTGGGATTCCACCTTCTTAATGGGTCCTAAGTCTGACCTAATCCTGCAAGCGAGGGCACTTCTGTAGTTGAAGCGTAACTACCTCCAGTCTGGGAAAAAGTGTAAAGGATTAGGAGTTCTTCGTCTAAAGGATTAGGAGTTCTTCGTCTTGCATGCACCCCAATAAAACAGTAGTGCTGTCAAGCTGAGAACCATGTGCCACTCACTAATGGATCACTGCATGGGAATCATCTTCCAAGAGGGCTCCTGGGGAGGGCTCAGGGATAGTAGGTGTTTATGCTCTAAGGTCAGGCCAGTAACGATTTCTCACTAGTTCAGCACAAGTGGTATGAAAAAGGTAGATGATAATGACTCCTTTCTTTGCTGTTCCTTAAGAAACTACTGGCCCTGCTTTCTAAGTTAGTCTTCTTCCACTACAACTCTCAAGACACCTTCCAGTGCTGAACCACAAGCTGCTTTTTGCAAGTTCTTTCCCTAGTTGCATACATACAGTTTTCTTGTGCGTAGGCATAGCTGCTTGGACTGTGAGCTTTTAGGGATACAAAGGAGAGAAAGGGGATAACTGCTTGTAAAGTGAGCCAGCTAGCACTGTCCTACTGCATTAGGTCTTATCTCATACCTGAAATAATGTTGTTAGTGGGAAAGCAAAGACAAAAATCTTCAAGAACTGACAAAATGGGACTTTGTCATTCTTTGCATCTTATCTTGGAAGCGAGTTGCGCTTTTTCAGAGGTGAAATGAATACAACTTGTGCAAGGAGATAGTGGGCAGCTGCAAAGTGAAATATCGTCTCTTCTTACCCTTGAAGTGCCTGTACCCATGAACTGGCACATCACTAGCTATTATCAGACTAATGAGAACTTTCCCATGGTGTTTTGCTTTGATTTTGGTTTTGCATTAAGTATACTTGCCCAACTAATATAGGGTCCTGTTGCTGCTATGCCTGACTGCCTGGTTACCTTAGTGACGCCCAGACACATAGTGGCCTTGCAGTACAGACGTTGTGAGCAGCAAATACCACATCTGTGCTTTTTTCAGGGCAGAGGATGTAAGAAATGACATGGAGGCAGGGTTTTGGCATAAGGAACTGAATGTGTCAGGGTGTTCTGAGACTGGGCCAAAGGCCAAGAGCCGTTGTCCCTTCAAAACGTTGGAGTACTCTAGCTACTTATGATTTTGGGGAAGGGGAGTCATTACTATTGTCTGAGATGGATTTACATTCGAGCAATGAACAATGCGGTGTACAGGATACAATGGCAGCTTGGATTCCTCCTCTGCTGACTGGGTTCGCTCGCTCTTCAGGCCTCTTACGGCTAAGCTTGTCACCCAGATGCTAACGTTGCAGCACGTGCATGTTGAGTTACGCATCAGGAGCTACAGGCTTGTCTCAGCTGGCAGACTGGAGGGAGGGGAAAGCCCTTTTCCCACGTGCTTTGAGATACCATGAGACAGAAATTAGAGTTGTGAGGGATTTCACATTAATAATTCATGCTGCTTCTTCTGTTTAAGCTGACGAAGATGAAGAGATGCCAGGCACTTCTCGGGAACACCGCTTCTCGTCGCTGCAGAGGGCTGGTGTAGGAGTCAACCAGCTCTCCGGGCCCTCCTTCCTCTGCACTTCTTCCTCATCAGAGCACTCGGAAGCTACCAACCAAAGGCAGGAACTTCACCGTCCATCCCCACGCATCACCTCGTCCTGCAGACCCTCGCACTCATGCACGAGGAGCCCACCCCTCCCCAGCTTCGATCGCCAGCTTCTCCATTCCCACACACAGCAAACAGACCTGTTCAGGCAGTTCTGCCAGGAGCTGGTGGCTATACACAGGGACATGGCAAACAACATGCATGTCATCGGTCAGAGGATGGCTGACCTCACCAGCCAGCTTGGCCAGATGTGCCAGACCCTATCAGAAATCCGGGATGGGGTCCAGGCTTTCCATAGGATGCAGGATCCTAGTGTCATGCAAGGGTCTCTTCTGCAAGCAGCTTGCTCAAAGCAGCCCCATGAGCCCAGTGCAGAGTCTAACCAAAACCCGCCAAAACAGACTCCTCCTGCACGGACTACCAGGTCACGAAAGAGAAAACACCATTTTTAGTCAGCTTCATACAAAATAAAGAAGGATGCCCCTTCTTGAGCTGCTGCATGCTCACATGGCCACTCCATGTGTATCAGTTACTCTGTGGGGAAGGTCAGTGGCCTCCCCAACCCCTCCATCTGCCTGCTAGCTAACAGAGCAGCATGAATTATGGCAGCTGAATAGTAGGGCTGGCTCTCTGCAATGGCAAAGACGAATCTCAAATCTTACTGAGCTTGGGATGTAGGACATGTTGCTGTTCATAGAGATTAGGAGTTTCATTGGCTTCCCCATGGTTGGAACGGTCTCTAAGCTAAGAGATGCAATAGGAATCATTATCTTGATCTCTTCTCGTGCCTGTGAAACATTATTTACTGAGACAGTGTTACTACAGAGCTCCCTTTGCAGTCAACCCACAAGTTTACCCTACTACTGCCTTCCCATCATCTTCCAGCAAATCAGTATATGCACTGTGCAGAGATGTATCCCTACAGCTCTAAAGACTCTTACTGCTCATTATTTTTATCTTGTCTTTAGCAATAATGGGCAATCCAGGGCTTACTGTGACTTAGGGTAGAGGAGTATAAAAGGAGAGTTTGTGCAGGGAAGGGAAGAAAGCACGATGCTGAGGACAGGAGGACAGATCTGAGCACTGTGTGGCTTTTAGACTACTGAGAAGGGCTGCTATGGCATGTGCCTGTGTCCTGCAGGACCACATGAACGTACATCAAAGAGCTTAATCTTAGTCTGCTCCAGTCTGCAACCCCTACCTACCCTTCCCAATTACAGTTAATATACAATTATTTCATAATATGAAAACATTTGAAGAGAATTGTATTATTTTCTTGCATGTTCTAATCTTCAGTTTTGAGCCACCTCAATCTCTTCAAAATAGGAGAGGCTGCACAGAAACAAGGGAAGGTGTAGGGCCTGCTGCTGACCTTGGGAACAGTTGGATTTTCTATCACGGGAATTCTGTCACCTTCAGTATGGAGTTACTCAGTGTTATTGAGGGTGGGATCTGTACTGTGTTCTCCTGTCGTGAAGAGTTTACAAGCTAAGTTCACAGCTCTATAGGTTAAAATTTTAGATGTGTTGGTTTTGTACTGCTTTCTTTCCCCATACAGACACAAGAACGAACTGTGTTACAACAATTGAATTGCTTTAGCGCTCCATTAATTTCCCATGTACGACCCCAATTCTGAAACTAGGCTTTAGTAATGTCACCTCAGGTGGTGGTAACATATGTGGCAGCTTTTTTACAACATGTCTGTCTTCTCCTTGATTTGCACGTCTGCACCTGCCATGTGGCACCCATCCCTGGAAAAATCTGGACCATTATCACGATATGCTTCAACAGGGAAAAAGGCCAAGGTGTTACCCCCGCACAAGCTGGCACGCTGCTGCTCTCTGGGCTGTCCTGTTGTCTGTGGAGGTGGGTTGCAGGAAACTGTTCACGTTAATACGAATGTGCATTGTTATTCAGTGTCTGACCTACAGACTTGGCCGAATAAACTTCAGCAGGAATTGAGCATAGGCAGTGCAGTGTAGCAGAAGGATGGCTTGTTTTATGTGGTCTTGAAGGATCATCTTTAACCTTTCTGGCCTGTCCTTTGAAACTGCAGTGCACTAGCTTCTCTTCTGGAAAGCTCACTGTATGTCTGCTGTGTCGGGCATTCCTCATATGCTTTTCCTTTCCTCTTTTTAATTGTTCTGTAATTCTGATTCAAGTAATTTATTTGTAGTCGTGCAGTAAAAGGCCCTTGCTCAAGGAAGTAGAGATCTGGCAAGGAGAAAAACCTCCTTTCTTCTGAGGAACGACCCACACTGGTTTAACACAGAGGATGTTCCTTGTACCAGGGCAGTACTCGCTCACCTTCTTTGACGATGTCATTTTACTTCTGTTGTAACATTTGTATTCTGCAGAAGTCACAGTCTCCCTTCGGTTGAAGGGAAGATTGGGAAGTCTGGTGGAAGTGGATCTAATTTATGAATCGCAGAGAACTGAAAAAAAAAAAAAAGTGGTGATATGTTTTAAAGGCTTTCTGAGTCAATACAGTGCTGCTGCTATGTATTAGAAGTAGTATTTTATATTTTTATATTTGGTCCCTGCTGATGCTCTCCCATGGATATACTGGTAGGATTAACTCCTCTGATGTTGTCCAGGGGAATCCCTTGCAGGAACCCTCAGGTCTGCAGAGAAGGAGACTCCCACAGGTGCTGGGCGCTGGAGGGAGTTGGCATCGTCGCTGCCAGCGGTTTGCCCACACAGACACGTTTAGAGAGAGAACCCCGTTGTCCTGGCACAGGGCGTGCAGCCTTCAATGCAAACCCCCAGAGGCTGGGCTCTGGTCAGGATAAAGGACTTTGTACTGCCCAATGTCTCCCCCAGTTTCCTCTGTGGGCTATTACAGATTGGCCCAGATCTGGGGACATACCTCACACCCCGTGTAGACACCTCAGTGGACTGGCTTTTCTGTACTGGCTCGCAAAGGATGCTTCCTCCTGCCTCAGTATCTCTGTGTCTTGTACAACCTGAAAAAATTCTCTCTTTAAAAGTATTTTTGTTAAGAATGCAATAAATATGTAACAGTTTTAACACAGCTGTTTGTTGAGTCATTTGTTTCTTTCATACAATTTTTTTTCCTGAACCGGTAACAAGCTTGTCCTGGAGGGTGCTGGGTGTCAGAGAGCCGAGGCTGGGTTTGTGAGTACGACACCCTGTGGCATCTACCTGGGCTGGTGGCAGCTCTTTTGCATGTCATCTCCAGCCCCGGCTCTGCACTCGATGCTGATTTGGGAAAGGCCAGGGGGGCCTTTCCCCTGCGGTGCTCTGCCCTGGCAGGGTGTCAGCGGAGCACTCCCGGGGCCAGCCAGTGGGCAGGGGGGAGGCACGGGGCAGATCCTGGGGAGGGGGACAGAAGCCTGAGCCTCCCTCCAGCTGCAGGGCTCCTCATCCTCCTCGCTGTCTCTCCTGGCTGCTCCGTTCCCCTCCTGGGCAGGAATGGTCCCAGCTGCCAAAAAGTACCTTGATGTTGTTCTGGGCACACTCACCGGGCCATCCCGAAACTTGGCAATTTGATGTCCTCAGAGGGCTGTGGCGCAGAAAAAAAGGGAGGCAAGTTTTGGCTGCTAGCTAGAAAGGCTATGGGAAGGATGCCACTGTGGAGCAGGGAACTGTGCCTTCAGCAGTTGATTCAAGCCCCAGTAGCTGCAGCTGGGTTGTAAATGGTCTCCACTGGTGCAATGGCTGGTCCTGAGTAGCACAGGCAGAATCTGTGGTGTTCCTGAACCTAGCTTGTCCCAGGGACCGAGCAGGACATGAAGTGACCTGTTTGCAGCTGGTGGCAATGCCTGTCTGCAGGTACGGGAGTGGACCTGGGGGCCTGGGCCTGCCCCAGGGGCAGTCCCAGCCCTGCTTTTCATCTGGGGACAGCGGTCCCTCAGGGGACCTGCTGCACAAGTGTGTCCGTGCCTGTCCGCACGCAGGGTTTGTGTCCGCCCAGCCACGGCTCTCCTTGGCATCTGAACTGGGGTGGCCTTCTTGCATCCGTTCAGCTGGAGTGTTTGGCATCAGGAGGGGAGATGGCTGCTTTCCAGCCTTCGCAGGAAGGTTTGCTCGGGATGTGAACGCTTGGGCTTCAGGGAGAGATGTCGAGAGATGTCAGTGAAGGCAGACGGGTGCTGCCTCTCCTCAGCAGGCAGTTTGTGCCTTGCCGAGCAGGCTGCTGTTCTGTGACACGGCTTCCTCCATCCTCGGTGAGCACGCGGTGTCTTAGACTGACAGGTGGAATTTGGGTTTTATGCAATTCTTTGCAGCCCATGTCACTTGTGCCCCTGCGGTCGCTGGAGCTGGGGCTGGGCAGCACTGGTTCCAAAGCGCTTCCTTTGCATGGATGATCTCATCCCCATTTATGTTACCTCAGGGAGGTATCACAGATGTAAAGCTTCCTCTCTAGAAGCCTAAACTGGTTACTAGCTGCCAGCAGCTGTGAAGAAACATGTTTATGGCTCGATTATTCCACAACTCTCTGCTAAAGGCTTTCTTCATACCTCCCAGTGCAATTGGCAGCGCCGGTGGCTGCAGGATGCTGCGTGGGAGCCAGCGGCTGGGCAGCACACTGCAGGGCTGCAGCACAACTGCAGCTCCCACCCTCCAGCCTGCGCTCTCCTCCCAGCTTCCTGCCACGCCAGGAGCTGCTGGAGCCGCAGGACGTGGCTGAAGGACACTCTCAGGCAGGAACTTTGGGGGGCTTTAGAAATGGGAGAGCAGTGAACAGGAAAAGCATGCTTGTGCTTAATAAAATACTTAATAATAAAAGTGAGTCCTGCTGGGAATAGTTAACCAGGCTCTTCCCTTCCCAAGCAAAGTTGTGTTTTAGAGAATTTTCTGAGTTTCACTGTCAAATACAGTTTGCTGGGAATGTGCCAGACCATCCTGCCTCTGCCCCATTAATTCCTCGGTGCCACTGACTGCAGGGATGAGGGTCCTGTATGTTGTATTAAGGAGCCATGAGCAACTCCAGGGTGATGAATCTTGGCAGGTAACCAGGCTCCTTTGCAGGGGCAGCCTGCTCTTGTCATTGCTGCAGCTGATGTTTGGGCAGTGGGATGCAGAGCAGGCACAGGGGCTCGCCTTAGCTGGTGCTAGGAAGTGTCCTGGCATTTTGTGTTGGACTGGACAGAGCATCTTCTGACGTTCCTTTGTTTTGTGATCAAAAGTTAAATAAGGGTTAACAAAAGCCAACGTTTGGCTAATTTTGGCAGCACCAGAGCCTGCTGTTTAAATCATTACTGAAGATTGCAGGGCATCCTGGGTAGCGCACATTAGGAAAAATACAGCTGATTGCAGGCATGTGTGCCGTTGCTTAACGTTAAAACCAGAATTGCTGGAGCCTCAGGCAGTCTGAGACACTGCAGCCTTGTTTTCTGTGGTTTCTGGGAAGTTTCACCAAGTTTGTGACCTTCTGCATGTGGGTTGGTGTGATCAAATACAGGTGGGCTTGTGTCTTTAGCTGTGCGTGCACATGGCCGGAGAAGGGGAGAGCGTTCTGGGAAAAACTGGTGGATTTCTTAAGCTGAAGAAATACCTGAAGAGCTCTAGGGGAACGTTCAGGCAAGGACTGGTAACAGCAGATGTCAGAGGAGCCATATGCCTCTCGCCTTTGTTAATGTTACTGCGGCAGGCAAATGGCATAAGAGAAGAAAAAGCTGAAATTGAGCTGAAATTTAGCCATTTTAAATCAGGAAAACAAACCCCATGCTCAGAAAGTGATCTTTCTGCCAGCACTGCCAGGAGATCCCCGCAGCATAATGTTCAGCTTTCCTGGGACTTGCAGGGCTGTCAACACCCCTCTGAACACCCAAGTGCAAAACATTCCAGTACTGGTGTGTCCTCGGTTTCCTTTTAGACAACCAGCAAATACCCCGGTGCACATCAGGTGTCCCTGTTTGTGCCCTGAGTATCTCCATTCTGCTTGTCTGAGAGGAGAGATGGAAGGAAATCTGGTTTCTGCTAAGAAGGAAGATGGCAGTTTTGTAAGGAGACGGGCACAGGGACCCTCCCATATTCTGGATGCTCCTGAGAGCAAAGGAGGAGGCCTTGGGATGGGCAGTGATGGTGGGGAATTCAGAAGTCCTTGTTTCCGTCACTAGGCAAGGAAACTTCTGCCCATGAGAGTCTCCTGTCACCGTTGCTGGCAGAGATCCTCCTTCAGGTTGGATGTACATTGCTGTTATCCCTTCCGCAGCAGAAATGGACCCATTAGTGTTCCCTGAGTGTCCGTGCTTGTTCTCCCGTATCACTGGCACTTTGCACACCGTTACTCATCGCTCCATGCTTTCCAGTCTGGCTGTGTTGATGGCTCTCTCTGAAGGTCATTCTGGCTTCATAGTGGTTGTCATTCTGGTGTAAGGGGTGGCCCAGGAGAAACGTTTGTACTTCACACCTGCCTTGTCACCTCGCCCTCAGGTACGTGATCATCTCCCGGGAGGAGAGGGAGCAGAACCTGATGGCATTCCAGCACAGCGAGAAGATTTACTTCCGTGCCTGCCGTGACATCCACCCTGGGGAGAAGCTGCGGGTCTGGTACAGTGAGGATTACATGAAGCGGTTGCACAGTATGTCCCAGGAGACCATCAACAGAAATCTCACAAGCGGTGAGTCCCCTCCCTTCCCGCCCTTTTCCCCAATCCCCTTGGGCTGCCACACGCGTTGGACCGAGAGCAGCGGGTGAAGCAGGTGATGCACAGGCTGAGCAAGGAGAGCTGCATTTCTCACCTCTGGGTGAGAGCTCTGCGTGCCATGGATGGATGGGTGAACAGGAAGAATAACAGAACCACTGTCATGGAGATCATGAAAGATTTGTGCTGTGTCATGTTGTGTTGTGTTGTGTCGTGTGTGTGCTGCGGGGGCCTGATGCAAAGCCCAGGGATCACAGAGCTCCTCTGTCACAAGACTTTCTGGCCTGAAGATTGCCATGCTGGTGGTCCCACAGACAGGCATTAGGTTTTTCTTCGAACATGTTGCTTTCCCTGGCTCCTGTGAGCAGCCTGTTTGAGGGAGCGCTGGCTGGTTTTGTGTGCACATGAGAGAGAGATTTCCTTGGTGTGTTTGCATGTCCATTTTCTGTGCTTAATTTGTCTCCTCTTTCTTCAGAAAGATAATTTGGGATCAGCGCGACATCAGCTAGAGACTCCTTAGTCTCACAACCTTAGAGTGCATGTACAACATGCAGGAGGCTTTGTACTTCCCTGGATAAAAATTGTTATCTTATCTTAAGAGTAGCCGTGCTGGAACAAACCCAGTGGTCCTTTAGATCAGTGTAATGTCAGGAATACAGGAGGCTTTAGAGGAAGGCAAAAATTTTTAATGCATCTATTCATCTGTACAATGCTGAGAAGTTAATTAAGAGCATTTCTTTCCAGGCCTAGCCACAGAGTGGCAGGGTCTCAGAGGGGCAGCCACGCTAAAAACAACTTTCTAATTAAGATTCCCATGTATATTCCTATACAGCTGCTGTTGCTGCCTTGACTTGGTAAAAGGTGTCTCCTCTTTAATCGTGGGGTGGACAAGATGTCCTGAAAAAGCTGGTTATCCTCCATCACCATGGAGTTGTTGTGCACTTGCAGTGTTACGTCTTGATGGTTGTATCGGGGCGATTCCCACTTCGGAATTAACATTGGTGTGAATGTGCTTTTTTATGTTAATAAACATTACGGAGCGGTTAGGTACAGGCTGCAGTGATTTTGCTGCATCCCATGCACACCTCAGGTGTCCCGATGGCTTAGTGCTTTCTGAAAAAAGTCAAGAGAAAGACACTGCCCTTGGGGCAGCTGCTCTGGAGGGGCACTGAGGCTACGAACTATTGCCCTGCCTTACATACATGAAGACGTGACTGAAGAGTGATGGTTTGTGTGAGCCGAAGTGGTAACTCACAGCCTGCTCTGCACTACGAGCATGGTGAAGATCTGCCTCTGGGCTCCTCAGGACCCGCCATAGTCTACCACTCACTCAGGTAGAAACCCACGTGGCTGCAGAGACCATCCTAGAAACTCCCTGACATCTTGGTGAGCTCACCCTGTGGCAAGCTGGGTTCAGCCCGCGTTCGCAAAAGGAGCGCAGAGACGTTAAAACGGAGCATCCCTTGGGGCGTTGTTAGACTTGCAAGGCATCACAGCCTCAACTGGGAGGGCACTGGGAGGTGGTCAGGGAGCGGCACCAAAATCTGTTGAGACACTTTCTATTTAAAAGGTTTGAAATCCCCTGCGGGTGAGCCTGCCAAGTGAAGTGGTGCTCTGTTAACACACAGAAAAATAACATGGTTCCCAGGTTTTGTTTCTGACAGCAGTTTCTGACCTGCCTCATCAATGAGGTTGAGACTAATAATATGAGGCGTCATCTTGTGATTTCTAGCTTTTCCGTAGGGCCGAACTACTCAGTTGGCTGCAGGAAAAAATCACCAAAACAGAAGAAGAATCCATTCTCTAAATCCCTGCCTCTGCCAGTAGTTTTTATCATCTATAGCAGGTTAAATGCTAAGACAGAGACTCAAAGCTTTGCCCGTAAAAATTCTTGTCAATGTGTTGAAAATGAGATCTATTCTTGCGGATTCACTCAACAAGTGGCCGGGTTTGGCAGCCAGCATCAAAACAGTGCAAAATCCCTGCCATTTGGGGCAGCCCTTTTTACAGTGCCTTACTCTAACTGTTTTGAGTCTTGCATCTTTTCTGCATTCTTAGCATTGCTCTCCTTAGAGAGGGAATGGTAGCTTTTGCTCCGTAACTCTTATGAAAGCATGAATACACTTTAAAAGCAAACAAAACCAAAAATCAGCATAAAGCAGCGTCTTGTTTGGGAAGCCATCAATGCTTGAAGTTATTTACAAGATAGAAGAATGATGGAAATTGAGCCAAACCTATCGTCTTTTGAATTTCCAGGTAAGGAAATATGGCTATTCCCTTTATTTTAAGCAATTAATAATTTGTATGAGGTTGCTTTGATTATTGTTTGATTTGTTTGGTTTTTTTTAAATCACTGTATGGCCACACTCTTAGACTCCACGAGGACAAGCTAGATGTCCCATCCTTGGAGGGCATTCACCCGTTGTAGCTCAGTTGACTACCTTGGGGTTTAAGAGTGCAACTTATTTTTACTTGGAGCAGCCTCCAAAATGAACGAGAGTAAAGGGGCTTGCAGACTTTGTGCTGTGTTGCACACAGATGCTGGGGTTGTCATGAAACGTTCCGAATCTCTCGCTACACTGCTGTACACTTCGATACCTTTTACCAAGTCAAAATAGGCACAGGTCTTCCAGCCAGCCGAAATGGTGCTTAGGCTCTGGGCATTAGGTTCTGCTGCGATAAATCATTCACCTCGTAGTACTCTTCCAGCACAGGTTGGTTATACCTTTAGGTTAAACAAGCGGCCTATAGTTTCTCTTCTCTTTAAAGCGTGTGGGTCCTACTCCGCTGTGGCTACCCAGGACTGTCTCTGTTTTTGCAGACGTGCCCATTTAGCAGGGCTCCTCCTTTCGTGAGCCTCGGTTTCCTCCAAGTTGTGTCAGTTCCCTGGTTTGTAACGCAACATGCAGACCTGCAGGGATTGGGATTCAGCCTGCCTTTTTTTTTTGTTCTTTTTTCGTTTTGAGTTTTAGATTGAGGGGATGGTGCTTGGTTCCCGGTGATAATCCTCACCCCTCGTTTTCCCTTCCAGGAGACAAACAGTTTCAGAGGGAAAAGTCAGAAAAGAATGTGGAAAGTCAGGAGGATGCGAGGGTGCCGTTCCAGCTCGCCACCCTAAAGCAAGGGAAAAGCCCATACAAGCGCAGCTGTGACGAGGGGGAATCCCACCCCCAAACAAAGAAAAAAAAGATTGACCTCATCTTCAAAGACGTCCTGGAGGCTTCCTTGGAGTCTGCCAAATTTGAAGAGAACCAGTTAGCAACGAGTACACCACTTTCCATCAGAAAAGCATTGAAATACCAGGCTGAAGACATCTTTGAGAGGTGTGGCAGTGCCATGCAGCATGGCTCCCTGAACCTCGGTGGAAATCGGAGTGAGGAGGAATGGAAGGTCCCCCATGGTTCCTCTTTCAGCCCAGCCAAAGAGGTGGGCATCCTTGATGACGAGGAAGAAGAACCCCTATCATTCAAAGCAGACAGTCCCACCGAGCTGTCACTGGCCTCTGCACAAGGCAACTCCCACGACATCCCCACCACCTCATTCTGCCCCAACTGCATCCGGCTGAAGAAGAAGATCCGGGAGCTGCAGGCTGAGTTAGACATGCTGAGATCTGGGAAGCTACCTGAGCCGCCTGTGCTACCGTCCCAGGTACCCGAGCTCCAAGAGTTCTCGGACCCCACAGGTAAGCCTTGCCGAGTAACAGCGTTCTCCAAACCCTGCCTAAGGAGAGTAGTGAGATGCCTGTGTGCTGTGTACCCATCTAAAGTGTTTTGTTCTGAGTATTCAGGTGAACACGTGGTTCCACAGAAGGCTCATTGTCAGGTTTTGTGACTGGGTGGGCCAGGAGCTGACACAAGCAGTGGGCACAGTGGAAAACACTGTCTGGGAAAGACTCTGTATGACAATTCGTTCTATTTGTTGCCATTGTAATTAATAATGCACTGCCAATAAAAAAGACATTCCATTGCAGACAGTTTGTTTGCTGTATTTTTGATGCATTCTCTTTCAGCAGAAGCCCCTCTGCAGTGCCTCACATGCTGCCGAGAAAGTCTGAATGGCTCTGTGGTAACACTGAAATGTGCGCTCTTTGTGTATGAAATTATGTCCTGCTGTGTCCCTTGTTGGAAAGCCCTCTCTGTTTCTTCATCTGCCTTAACACAACTATGTGTCCCTTTTTTGAAGATACATTTCATTTCCTCCAGGAACATGCCGTCGAGCAGGCAGGAGCCTTCACCAAAGGGAATACTAGGGTCATACCATGTATTGTGCAAGTGTCCAGGATGTAGTGTCCTTTCTTGCTGTCCGTTGTGGCATGTTGGAGACAAAGTTCATATGCAGAAATACTGATTTATTTTCCCTTCTAAGCCATGATTCAAATTCTACCCATAGTGCAGGAGAGGGCAGGTTGTGGCCAGCTCGTTAGGCAGTGCTCTACTGTCACTGGTAGGATGCTTCTCTAGTTCAGCAGCTTTGTAAATACCATACCTTTTTCCTTTTTTTTTTCTTACAGCTTCAGAAAGCATCATCTCTGTTCCCACCATCATGGAGGACGATGACCAAGAGGTGGATTCTGCTGATGAATCAGTTTCCAATGACATGATTGCTGCTACAGATGAGCCTTCCAAGATGTCTTCTGCGACAGGCCGGAGGATACGGCGGTTCAAGCAAGAGTGGCTTAAAAAGTTTTGGTTTCTGCGGTACTCCCCGACACTGAATGAAATGTGGTGCCACGTCTGTAGGCAGTATACAGTGCAATCCTCTCGGACTTCAGCCTTCATCATTGGCTCAAAGCAGTTCAAGATACACACGATAAAGCTTCACAGCCAGAGCAACCTCCACAAGAAGTGCCTGCAGCTTTACAAGCTCAGGATGCACCCAGAGAAGACAGAAGAGATGTGCCGAAATATGACCCTGCTCTTCAACACAGCCTACCACTTGGCCCTGGAGGGCAGGCCCTACTATGACTTTAGGCCTCTGGCAGAACTACTGAGAAAGTGTGAACTCAAGGTGGTGGATCAATACATGAATGAGGGAGACTGCCAAATCTTAATCCACCATATCGCCCGGGCTCTTCGAGAGGACCTGGTCGAACGCATCCGACAGTCTCCCTTCCTCAGCATCATTCTGGATGGGCCGAGCGATGACTTGCTTGCAGACACGGTTGCAGTGTATGTGCAGTACACAAGCAGCGATGGGCCTCCGGCAACCGAATTCCTGTCTCTTCAGGAACTGGGGTTTTCTACAACAGACAGTTACCTCCAGGCATTAGACAGGGCTTTTTCCAGCCTAGGAATACGATTGCAGGATGAGAAGCCAACTATCGGCTTGGGAGTCGATGGTGCTAACATTACTGCCAGCCTGAGAGCCAACTTATTCATGACAATCAGAAAGACTTTGCCCTGGCTCCTCTGCCTGCCGTTTATGGTGCACAGGCCACACTTGGAAATTTTGGATGCAATCAGTGGAAAAGAGCTGCCATGCCTGGAGGAGCTAGAAAACAATCTGAAGCAACTGCTCAGTTTCTATCGTTACTCTCCCCGACTCATGTGTGAGTTGAGGGTCACTGCTGCCACTCTGTGCGAGGAGACCGAGTTCTTGGGGGACATCCGAGCAGTGAAGTGGATCATTGGGGAGCAGAATGTGCTCAACGCTTTAATCAAGGACTACCTTGAGGTTGTGGCCCATCTCAAAGACGTCAGCGGCCAGACCCAAAGGGCTGATGCTTCTGCCATTGCCTTGGCTCTCCTGCAGTTCCTGATGGACTACCAGTCCATTAAACTCATCTACTTCCTGTTGGATGTGATTGCTGTGCTTTCACGCCTCGCCTACGTCTTCCAAGGGGAGTACCTTCTTGTGTCGCAGGTGGATGATAAAATAGAGGAGGCCATCCAGGAGATCAGCCGGCTGGCAGACTCGCCCGGGGAGTACTTGCAGGAATTTGAGGAAAACTTCCGTGAAAGCTTTAATGGAATTGCTGTGAAAAACTTACGGGTGGCTGAAGCCAAATTCCAGTCGATCAGAGAAAAGATCTGCCAGAAGACCCAGGTGATCCTAGCCCAAAGGTTTGATTCCCGTAGCCGAACATTCGTGAAGGCCTGTCAAGTATTTGACCTTGCAGCTTGGCCCAGAAGCACTGATGAGCTCATGAGCTATGGGAAGGAGGATATGGTACAAATATTTGAACACCTGGAGACGGTCCCGTCATTTTCCAGAGAGGTTTGCAGAGAGGGGATGGACACCCGAGGGAGTCTGCTGATGGAGTGGCGAGAACTCAAGGTGGATTATTATACCAAAAATGGTTTTAAAGACTTGCTCAGTCACATTTGTAAATACAAACAGAGATTCCCCCTCCTCAATAAAATAGTTCAGATCCTCAAAGTCCTTCCCACCTCATCAGCCTGCTGTGAGAAGGGGCGCAGCGCCCTGCAGAGAGTGCGCAAAAACAACCGCTCTCGGCTCACGCTGGAGCAGCTCAGTGATCTTTTGACGATTGCTGTTAATGGGCCGCCCATTGCCAACTTCGATTGCAAAAGGGCGCTAGATAGTTGGTTTGAGGAGAAGTCAGGCAATAGTTACGCGCTGTCAGCCGAAATGCTGAGCAGGATGTCGTCTCTTGATCAGAAGCCGATGTTGCAGAGCATGGACCATGGCTCTGAGTTTTACCCTGATATTTAGGAAGGAATGCCTCAGATCAGAAAGCTGTTGAATAATTTTTTTTAATCTATACTCTAAACTTTGATATATTATATAAAGTATATATATATATA